>PVJN01032277.1:0-24271 GCA_004026805.1 Lasiurus borealis | reverse complement strand
AACCCGACCTGACAGTGGAATGCTAGAGATCATCTCGCCCACAATTACTGAACGGGAGAATTAACTGACACCCAGACAGGGGACATGACTGTCGCACGGGGTCACACAGCAGGCCAGTAACCGCGATGGAAATCAGACCCAGGCCTCCTAACTCCAGCTTCAGGGTGGCATCCCCCTGCTTCACACCCCATCTGCTGCCTGAGAGCTAGGAGGGGTGCAGCAGTCCCTTCTCGGGAGAACCCACATATCCACAGGGGAACCTGGGCGTCCTCACATTCCAGCAGCTGTCCAGCCTCCCTCTGATCAGACAGAATTGTGGGTGGGAGCCCAGCAGCCGCCTTGAGCAGTGATCTCATTGCACAAGTGAAAAAATCGCAGGGTGCCTGGTCGTTAGCCAGTTGGTGATGCTCTTCTCATCCAGGGGTGACCTCAACTGCCGAAGGAAGGGACGGAATGCCCGCGACTCCCCAGGGCAAGGTCCGGCCCGGTGATCCTCCGGCAAGCAGGCATCTGATTCCGAGTGAGAAAACAATCAGGGCTGTTGGCACGCCTCTCTGGCTGCCCAGCGGGTCAGATGATCTCTCCTTTGTTGTCATTTGCGCGTATAAGAGGGTATTTTATCACAAGCCACTCTGCCTTTCTGGAGAAAAGTAGGGCAGGTGATACATAAGATTGCGGGAAAGTGTTCCCAGAACTCTGAGCGTGAAAAAACGCTCACGAAGAGAAGGGATCCCTAACGCACCTGTGTAAACATAAAAACAACCTCCTAACAACCATTGCAGCTCCGTGCGCATCCTGACCCGGGGAGGAGGGTCTCTGGGGATGGGTGCTGGGGGAATCGCTTCCGCCACCTAGGAAAGTGGGCGTGGGCTGTAACAACGGTCTCTCATGGGCTTCATGAGTGGGAGAGTGGAGCACCCTGCAGCACCCGCGTGTCTCTGGACTCGCAAAGCCGAAGGCCATCCTGGGAGCAGATCCTCCTCCAGGGGCCGGCCAGCCCCCTCCATCTGCCCATCCCTCTTGAATGGCGACAGATGGTGAATCAGAAACACCGGCTGCAGGGCCGGAACCGAAGTAGGTCTGCAAGATCTCCCCCCCCACCCGCCCCGGTTTGTCCCTGAGGCAGGAACCTTGGCTCCGCGCAGCAGCAGGTGACACCTGGGAAGAAAGGAGGCCTGGAAGGGGGAAGGGGCACGGAGTCATCTTAAGTCATCCCCTGGAACCCTGCTCACAACGCGGGCACGGGGCAGCTCCTCGGACAGCAGCTCGTTTGTAAAGACAAACCTGGGCCCTGGGGAGGGGGGCCTGGAGGAGGATAACGCGAGGGTGGTGGAGGCACAGAGGGAGCACTGCACAGCAGGGAAAAGGAGGGAACCTCACCAGCCACGGCAACAAGGACAAATCCCAGCACATAAGGGGCACAAAACGCAAGTCACAGAGCAGGGTGTCGTCTTTAGCAAGTGGAAACCAAACCATAGCATGTGCACGAGCGCGAATCACACTCATATTACAGAGCGGGGCAGGAAGAGAGTTTGGTGGGTGACAAAGCTCCTGTTTTAAAAAGCGAGGGCTTACCAAACACACAAATCAAGCTGGTGGTTAACTCTGGGATGGTCTGTCCGTCCCCTGGCGTTCATTTCAGGACTTGATTACGTAGGTGCCTCTTTGATGATATGTTTTGTCCTGTGTCACACATTTCATAATTAAAACCCTCCAAAGGCGCTGCATCCCCCAAGCCCCAGGCCTGCAAGTTGGGGCCTGGCTGCCATGTTCCCCATGAGCAGTGCTGCCACGCCCGCCGCAGGCCCAGCTGCTTGGGGCTCAGGCAGCCAGAGGACTGGGCTGCTGCTTGGCCTGGTGAGGTCAAAGGGTCAAAGGTTAGAAGTGACTGTGGTGTCAGCACACAGACCCCTGTCCTTTCCTGCTCCGGGATTTCTGTCCCCCCTGAAACCTGACCCACGTGCTTCGGCGAGCCGATTCCCACTTCTCCATCATGTCTGGAGTCCACCTGTCCAACCCAGCCCCACCAACTTCCTCCTGCTCATTCACCCGTTCCACAGATACTTCCCGAGCACCTACTATGTGCCGGGTACCATGCTCAGGGCTGGGATGCAGCCGTGAACAAAACCACACAAAAACCCCTGCCCTCCTGGTGCTTACAGCCTAGTGAGGGGAGGCAGAAAAGAAATGCTAAAGTCACGAATAGAAGTCAGGTGGCAAGAAGAAAACATAGCAGAGGGAGAGGTGAGGGAGCGAAGGGTGTGTATGGCTAGCTGGTCAGGGCGGGCCTCTCCGAGGAGGCGACCTTGGGCAGAGACCTAAGGAAAGCAGGGAGGACCTGCTGGGTGTGAGGGGAAGAGCCTTCCAGGCTGAGGGAGGCCCAGGGCAAAGGCCCCGCCCTTCTTTTCACTGTGTCTGCTTCCCCTGAGCTCCTCCTCCCCACCTGCCCATTCTCGCTCCTCCCCCTCCTGCCCTCCTCCTCCTCCTCCTCTCTTCTAGTTGTACAGGGAGCCTAGGCTCTCAGGAAAAAAAGGAACAGGGGATTTCCAGGCCACAGAGACACCCCCATTTGTGCTGACCTTCGCTCCGAGGCTCTGCCTGGCTCCATTGTCCCAGACAAGCCAGCTTTGCTCAAGATATTAGCCCGAAGCCATCTTTCTGGCCGGGGATTGCCAGCTCTCCAGGCTGGATCCTGCTCGGTCTCCGTCTCCAGACTATGATTCTCACATTCTCGTCAAACCTGTAGCGCCCGTGCCTGGAGCAGAGATGTTGGCTTAATGACTGTCATTAGCACCAATGGCCTCCCACTCCCCAACTTCCCTCCGTGCCACCTACAGGGAAGCTGGCCTGGAAGACAAGTTGGGGATCCTCTCCTCATGGAAGGCTTTGGGCAAGGGGGGGGGGCGGGGACCAGACCTCGCAGGGGTGGGAAGGAGCCCGTGACCCTGAGGTCCCCTCTTTGGCTCCACGCAGGGAAGGCTCAGAAAGCTCTTCCCTCTGCTGGGTCAGCTGACAGTTTGTCAGCCTCTGCTCTCGACCCTGTACCCTAGCACCCTCCGCGCTCAAGCAAACGGCCCTTTGGTGGGAAGAGTCCATGGTGGCCGCAGAGAAGGTGCAAGGCCTGCAGACAGTTGCTGTGGTATATTTATTCTTGTGCTAAACCCAAAGGAGACCATTTGAAGGCTGATTTTAGACCTTGGAGATCTCCAGCTTCACTCACTCACTCACTCATTCATTCATTCATTCGTCATTCTCTTATTCAAGCCCCTACTCTGGGTGGAAAGGGTACAGAGACACAGAATGTCAGCTCACATTTATTGCATTCTTAAGGCAAACCAACACTGTTTGATTGCTTTTCCAGCATCTGCTCACTTAATTCCCAGCCAGCTGTGTGGGGTGGGCATTCCAGCGGAGGAGCCGAGGCTGGGAAGGCACGGGGAGGTTAAGGAACACTGCCCAGGCCGCACACGCTGAGGCCGGGTCCATGCTCCGCTCTGCCCTGGTGAGTTCCCAGGCCTTGTCCTCGAACGTATCGGCGGGCTGGGCAGAGAGAGAGAGGCGCCAACAAGGTACACGCCAGTGCAGCCTCTGAGGCCGGATACACCTGACCTATGATCACGGCCAAGTGTCTACAAGAAAGTCCCCTCCCAGAGGAGATGCCACGGCCGTGGGGTCACCGGGGTCTGTCTGAGGTCGAGCAGGGCTTCGTGGTGACCTGTGGGCTGGGTCTCAAAGAATGAGCAGGTGCTTCCCTCCTGGCCTGGAGGGGAGAGGACATCCCAGGCGAACATCTGGAGAGGACAGACCGCTGTGCTGGAGAGGACCAGCTGGGGGCCGCCGGGGAGGGCAATTCCTCCGGTGGAGACGCCTTCTCCTCCCTCCCTGTCCCCCGGCGGTGGAACTAAAGGGACCTGGGCACCAAACGCCCCCTGTTGAACCTTTCACATTCCACCCCCCCCTTTCTGGGCTCTTCACAGCGTCTGAGGCCCATCAGGTCCCCCTCCATCACCTTTTGGCCTTGGGGGGTGCCTGACGGTTATGCTGGTCCCAGCAGAAGGCACCTCCCTGGTCGCATCTCTCAGTGTCTGCATTACTGCTTTCTCCTTGGTAACCGGGAGCCACATCTGTCCTTTCCACCAACAGCCCAGGGCCGGTGAGCTCCTGGAAGGCAGGGGAAGGTGCCAGAAGCGGTGCTGCTGCTGCTGATGGACCTGGTGCTTCCTCATACCCGGAGTTCCATCCTCAGGGGATCTGCGCTCCAGCGAGGCAGGAATGTCGTCTGTTTGGTTCCCCACTCTACCCCCCGCACCTAGAACAGCGCCTGGCACACAGCAGGCGATCGCAGCAGAGCCGCTGAAGAGCTGAAAGGAGGTGCCAAGGGGGCACCTAGGCCAAGACGAGGAGGCCCCACTGGTGACCGCATTCTCCCCAGGGCGCACGGCAGCGGGCGCCTCCGCCCGGCTCAGTTCCGCCCCGCAGACACTCAGGGGGCCCTGCCTGGGCGGGTGCGTGTCCGCCTGGCAGGGGGGACCCCTCCCAGCACCTGCGCCTGGGCGGCGGCCAGGGTGCCCGGGCAGCGGGCCTCCTCGGGGGGGCACGCGCCCCCCGGGCCCAGACGGAGCTGCTGGGCACCCGGGCCCGCAGGACCAGCTCAGACAGGCCCGTCCCCACCCGCCTGCCCCATCCCGGGGCCCGAGCCAGCCTGCGCGGTGACCTTTCCCCGGGGTCGCTGGCCTCTCCAGGCCCCGCCTGTGCCCCGGCTGCGCCTCCGGCCCCGGCCGGCAGGGGACGCTCCTCGCGCCGCCGCCGCCGCCGCCGCCGCCTCCCCGCCCCTCGCCGGGCCGGCGCTCCCGTTACGCCGCGGAGCCGGGAGCCGGGAGCCCGAGCCCGAGCCCGAGCCCGAGCCCGAGCCCGCGGCAGCGGCGGCGGCGGGGAGCGGCGAGGCGGCGGCGGCGGCGGCGGCGGGGCCTGCGGGGCCTGCGCGCGCGGGCGGGCGGGCGCCATGGCCTCCAAGAAGGCGGGCTCGCGGCTGGAGACGGAGATCGAACGCTGCCGCTCCGAGTGCCAGTGGGAGCGGATCCCCGAGCTCGTCAAGCAGCTGTCGGCCAAGCTCATCGCCAACGGTAGGCGCCGCCGGGCGGGCCGGGCTGCGGGAGCGGGAGCGGGGCCTGGGGCGCGGCGGGCCCCGGGCGCAGCGGGGCGCGGGCAGGGCGCAGCGCGGAGGGGCGGGGG
Source organism: Lasiurus borealis (assembly GCA_004026805.1). Classification (NCBI taxonomy): domain Eukaryota; kingdom Metazoa; phylum Chordata; class Mammalia; order Chiroptera; family Vespertilionidae; genus Lasiurus; species Lasiurus borealis. The sequence continues at coordinate 19,039 of PVJN01032277.1, read as the reverse complement.
GCGCGGGCCTGGGGAGCCGGGGTCCCCGGGAGCCCCGCCTGGGGGTGTCCGGCCGGCGAGGGCTCCTGTGCAGCCGGTGGAGGGGCCGCAGGAGTCGGGTGCTGAGCCGGGAGCCGGGGGTCGGCGGCCGGCCTTGGGGTTCTGAGAAGTTGGAGGGGATGGGAGGTGGCTGCTCCCCGGGCCGTGGGCGTGCGGCCCCCGGGCTCCCGGCGGAGTGTGTGGCCGGGCGGAGAGGGTGCTGCACAGAGGCCCCTGGGAGAGACCGGCTGCTCACGTCTGGGTGAAGAAGGGTCTGCAGGTGGGAGCCGGGCCGGGCTGAGTGGCAGGTGGGGGAGGCGGGCTGAGATGAGGGCCCTGGGCTTGGGGGAGCGGGAGGTCCGAGCTGTGCACCTGGGGAGGCAGGTGCAGGGCCGCAGGGGAAACGGAGGCAGGGAGTCCGGAGGGGCAGACAGCTGCTGGAGAGAGGGGCGGGCAGGGGGTGGGAGAACGCCGGGCATGGGGGTGACTGGGCCAGGGGCTTGGTGCCCAGGGGAGCGGGGTCAGCGGGAGGCACTGAGTGGGAGCCCGGGGCCCGGAGTGAGGCCCTGACCCGCTGCCCGAAGGGTAACGCGTACCCCATCCCAGCCCCGTGGCCTCGGAAGAGCGCATGCCAGGGCCGCGCGCCGCGTGGCCTTATTTGTTTTGGAAGCGCGCGCGGTGGCTTGTCTGCTTGTCTTTCCGAACCTGCCAAACCGCAGGCACCGGGCGCGGGGAGAGGGCGGGGGCTCTGCCCGTCTCACCGCCGGCTTCCTGGGCCCGGGACACCTGGGGCCGGACAGAGGCTGGAAGGAAGGAAGGAAGGAAGGAGTGAGGGGCATCGCTGGAAGGAAGGACACCTGCACCGTCTTCACCCTCCTCGCGTCAAAGGACACGGACGTAGAGAGGGTGTCACCTGTCCTCTTCGAGAACGGCGTATCCGTGTGCCATCGGCGGTTTTCTTGCCTCGAAATAAGCACCTGGTTCTGCGGACTCTCGGCCGTGGTACCTCGAGCTTCGGGCACCTGCAGGTGTCAGGACCAGGTTGGGACATGGAGGAGCTCAGCGTGCTGGGAAGGGGAGCGTGGACTCTGTGCAGTGATCAGCGTTGGAGGAAAGGGTGTTCCGTCCCTCGCCTGCCAGCTAGGAGGGCGTATCATACCTTGAGGCAGCGGTTCTCAGCCTGTGGGTCTCGACCCCTTTGGGGGTTGAACGACCCTTTCACAGGGGTCGCCTGAGACCATCAGGAAATGCAGATATTTACATCACGATGCATCACGGTAGCAACATTTCATGGTTGGGGGGGTCACCACCACATGAGGAACTGTATGCCAGGGCCGCGGCCTTAGGAAGGTTGAGAACCACTGCCTTGAGGGGATGGTACGACCACGTTAGGATTCAGTGGGTTCATTTGTGACTCCCCACCCCCACCCCCCGGGTTTTCCAGGGGAGACACTTGTTTCCTGCTCTGTTGGCTCATTTATTCAGCCAGGCTCTGCGTGCCCACCACCGGCCAGGCCCCGACTCCCATGCGCGTGCTCTCCTTTGAGGAGACCGACAGTAAACATGGGAATGAATAAACAGGAGAGCTTCAGATAGTAAGCGGTTTGAAGGAAACGGAAGAGTTAGCGCCACTGAGAATGGTGGGCAGGGGAAGAAGGGCAGCGCAAACACCGTGGTCTCTGGAATGAGGGGCTTCCGGCGGCATGGGCCCATCCCACCTTCCCGGCCGTCTAGTCTCTCTCCCTTCCCCGGGCCTTGTCCCCCGTGGCCTCAGCCACAGCCATGATTGTGTGTTGGGGCGGGAAAATGAGTTTGAGGGGCGCTGTGGTCCATGGGTTTGAGTGCAGGGTTGGTTTGGGGAAACTCATTAGAGAGAGATTCCTGCCCCAGAACCCACGTGGTGAGCAGCCGCCGTTGATGGTAAAGGGTCACGAGTCCTGAAAAGATCAAAGAGATCGCTCAGGAAGGTTTAAAAAAGCAAAGCAAAGAAAAGGATGAAGTAAACACAGAATTATTGTGGCACTGCTTTGGGGTTCAGAGAAATGGTTGAAGGAGGTTCGTTCCCTTCCTGTGGCTGAGAGGGGCTCCCTTGAACCAATGGTGGGACTTCCTCTTGGTTTTGGGGGGCATTAGCCCCTCCTTAGATCCATTGGACCTCAAGTTCGGGGTAGATTTGAGAAAATCCTTAAGCTAAAGCATCTGTGGCTTAGAATAAGCAGAGGTAGTTCGTGCTGTGTTTATAATATTAAGGTAGTTACTCTGAGCCTGAGTTTCCTCATCTTAGAACGGGGATGGAAAGCCGACCTTTGGTCCGGCCGGCCTGGCTCAGTGGCTGAGCGTCGACCCATGAACCAGGAGGTCACGGTTTGGTTCCCTGTCCGGCCCCATGCCCAGGCTTCAGGTTTCGGGCTCGATCCCCAGAAGGGAGTGTTCCGGAGGCAGCCCATCGATGATTCTCTCTCACGTTGATGTTTCTGTCTTTCTCTCCCCCTCCCTTCCTCTCTCTGAAATCAATAAAAACATATGTAAACAGAGGGGCGGTTAATGGCGGGCTGGCCACAGGGTCTCCTTTGGAAACAAGGATGAGGTTTAACCAAGAGTCCGGGGTGAGAAGGTGGCTCTGCTGCTGAGAAGGACTTCTTTGGACACTCCGGGTACGGCAGTGTCCTGCCCTCAGACACCAGCACCTCGTGACCCTCCATCCTGACCTTCCGGGGCAGCCATCCCGCTCTCAGATCTCTGTCCTGTTGTAGGACATGGTTTTGTGGCAAATCATGCAAAGCCTGATTTTTGAGTTCAAAACATTGACTAATTTGCCAGTAACACATGGATGGCTCTCAGTTGGGCATTGGAGCTCCTGGTCACTGCAGACAGGACAGAAGGGTTGTGACCTTGTGGCCACACACAGTGGGGCCAGGACTGCTCAACACCTGCGAGGTCCCGCCCCTCCTACCCCTCTCCCCCCCATCCTGTTTGGAGGAACTGCCGGCTCCGAATGGGGAGGAGGAGGATTTCTGACATCCCTTCCCTTGGTCAGCCAGCCTCTCCAGCCCGTCCTCCCTTCACCGTGGCGGGCAGGGCCTCCGGTCCTCTCGCCCAGCTTGTCACTGTCTTTCTCCGGTGCTCGTGCCGTTTGGCTGTGGAGGCCTCTCTGCAGGTCAGAGCCTGCCCGTCTGTCAGGGTCCGGTGCACATCCTTCCCTGCTGTCCTTCCTTCCCAGAAAAGGTTGTTTGCCTCAGAGAAGACAATCACACCTTGTTAGAACCAGATGGGACCCAAGACCACATGGTATAGCAGTTTCCTTTTTCTAAATATATTTTTTTATTGATTTTAGAGAGAGAAGAAGGGATGGGGCGAGAGCGAGGATGAAAACATCGAGGTGAGAAAGAAACATCGATTGGCTGCCTCCTGGGGATCGAAGTCGCAATTTTTTGGCGCCTGGGACGATGCTCAGCCAACTGAGTCACACCGTCCAGGGCTGGACAGCAGTTTTCAAACTGTGCTGTGGAGGAACCCCTCCGGAACATGCTTTTGGGTCCTGGTAGCTGGTGGGCAGTCTCAGTCCCTGGAGCAGTGACACTTTTCTGGAAGGGACAACTAATATGCTTAAAATGCACATGTTAAATAACCCACGGATGGAGTTCAGCCTCCCCATTGGCCGGATGAGAAACCAGGCCGGAGAGGGAGGCGTCTTCCTGAAAGCCACCAACCGCGGAGGAGTGGCAGCAGCAGACAGTGTGGGTCAGAGCCTGGCCCCAGGCTTCAGTTGTGGCAGCGTGAAGTGTGGTTCTGTGGTTTCCTAACCAAGGGAGTCACTTCACTGGAGAAACCCCGTGTGTACCATGTTGTCTCACCCCCCAAAGCCCTTTCCCGAAACCCTTGGGGCCACATATGTTTCAGAATCCAGGAATTTTCAGCCCTGGCTGGTGTGGCTCGGTTGGTTGGGCATTATCCCATGCACCGAAAGATGGCCAGTTCGATTCCCGATGAGGGGACATGCTTGGGTTACGGCTTAATCCCCAGTCCGGGGCGTGCAAGTAGGTAGCTGATCGATGTTTCACTCTCACATGGGTATTTCTCTCTCTGCCTTCCTCTCGCTCTAAAAATCAATTACAAATATTTCTAAAAAGGATGCAGAAATTTTCAGGATATGGTACATCTGCTGGACGTCATGTGACACTCACAGTGGGGTCAGGGCAGCCCTTCCTAGAAAAAAAACATCAGTATCTGCATCAAAATATATGAACAGTCCTTGCAGGAGGGATGCACCGCCTATGAATAGTATCATGTTGATTCAGTTGAGGTTTTGCTACCCAGTAAGTTAACAGCTTTTGGTTTTTAGAGAATCCCAGATTTCAGAAATTATGGTTAGGATGGTGAACCTGTAATAATAGTGCCAAATCTGCCCTAACCGGTTTGGCTCAGTGGCTAGAGCGTCGGCCTGCGGACTCAAGGGTTCTGGGTTCGATTCTGGCCTCCTGCACACTCCCTTCTGGGGATGTGCCTAAATGTACCTTGGTTGCAGGCACATCCCCAGTAGGACGTGTGCAGGAGGCGGCTGATCGATGTCTCTCTCTCATCGATGTTTCTGACTCCATCCCTCTCCCTTCCTCTCTGTAAAAAATCAATAAAATATATTTTTAGAAAATAGTGCCACATTTGTAGGGTAGTTGTAAGGACTGAATGAAAAACAAAAACAACAACAGAAAAAAACACGCCTAAAGGTGCTTCCGAGGCTGCTACCTGCACAGAGTGAGGCCTCAGTGGATGTCAGCGGTGTCTCTGTGGGGGTGCCATTTTGGGGTTCAGGGCTGTTTGCCCTCCCCACATGGCCTCCCTGGGCACTGCCTCACCTCCCTGTGGTGCTCAGCCTGCCCAGCACAGGGGACCCCAGTTCTGCTTTAACGAGCCACTGGGCTCACAGCCCAGGCTTGGCGTGTCCTGTGGAACTGGCCACAGACTGCGAGGGGAGGCCTCTGCGCAGCGGGGACGGGGCGAAGGCCGGCAGGCGCAGGGCCTCCAAATGCCCCGAGGGCCAAGGACTGCAAGACAGGACACCCCGGAGAAGTGGCGGCCTGCAGGGACCACGGGGGTGTGTGTGCCTTTGGGGCTGCGGCCATGGAGGGATGTCCGCCAGCCAGGGCCCCCTGGTTGTCCGTCCGGCCTTCTCTGCTCCGGACTGCGCCTCCTGACCGAGAGCGGGTTCCACTTTTAGCCCCCTCCCTGCCGGGTGCCATGTTTTCCTGGAGGGGGGACCCTGGCTCCGCCCCCTGGCCTGTGATTGGTTGAGGTATGAGCATGTGACTTCATGATAGCCAATGAGATCTGTACATTTGCTCCGGAAGGGGCTTCTGGGAAGGATTTTCTCCTGGCTGAGGGTGATGGGGACTTGCTTCAGGGGGAAGGGCAATGGTCCAGACCAGGTGGCTCCGTGGTTGAGCTGGGACTTCTGGACCCAGAGGTCACCGCTTGGCTCCCGTGGAGGGCGTGCAGGAGGCAGCTGATCCTCGACTCTCTCTCATCACTGATGTTTCCGTCTCTCTCTCCCTCTTCCTCTCTGAAAGCGATAAAAACATAACCAGACAAAAAGGCGGGAAGGAGAATGGTCCCTCTTTTCCCCCTGGAAACGGTTCATGTTTTTGAGGCCTAGAGCTGCAGCCACCTTGAGCGCCCCCGGGCCCGGGGTGAGGCCGCCCCGGGAGAGCGGCAGCCCGGAGACAGGGCGGACAGGGCCCCGCGCCCCGTGGCTGACCTTCCCGGGTGCGTGCTGTGGGGGAAGCGGTGCTCCTGGTGCAGCCGCACTGCTCAGTCAGTCAGCGGTGCCTGGGCCCCCCTCGCTGCGGGAGTCCCCCTCAGGGCGCAGCTCCGCCCCGGGCGGGCGCCGGGTCAGGCCCCGGTTCAGGCTGACCTCAGGGGGTGGCTCCCTGCGCCGCTGGGTGACCTCAGGCCTGGCAGGCGCTGCGGGGCTGCCGGCCCGGGGCTCTTGTGAAAGCCCGGTCTCCCATCGGAGCAGCCGGAGAGAGGGAAGAGGGTGTTTTGAGGCAGCCCCGCCCCCACCCCCCCAGCCACCCGGACGAGATCGGGGCCACATTAAACACAACGAGAAGCCACAGCCACAGGGAACCTAACGGCCCGGCCACAGCCTCTGCCGCCCCCCTCCCCGGGCTGCCTGCCCCGCTCCAGGCCGGCGCTGGTGCCGGTGCCGGCACTAGTCGGAGGAGCAGAGGTTTTCCGGTCCTTCCCGAGCCCGCCGGCCCGCAGTCAGGCTCCCGCCTCCGTCCTCCGCGTGCCCTTGGGCGCATCCCTCGATCCTCGGGCCCGGCGTTGCTGCCGCGCGGTGTTGGGACGGTGCCGGCAGGTGCGGAGGGTGGATAAGCGTTTCTCCAGCGCCCGCTGGGCACGGGTTCCGACAGGAAGGGTCACAGGGACCCGGCCCCGCATCAGAGCAGCGGCGGGAGAAGGGCGGAGGCGGAGGCTTGGAGCCTCGCCCACTTCTGCGTCTAATTCCATTATCCTTTCTGTCTCACTGGTGTTTTATTATTATTATTATTATTATTATTATTATTAATGCATTACATGTGTATATATCTTCCCATTCCCCCCCCCCCCCACTCCCATGCATGCCCCAGCCTCCCAGTGTCATGCATCCCTGGGTTGTGCTTATCTGCACGCCTACAAGTCCTTCGGTTGATGTCTTAGCTACCCCACCTCTCCTTAACCTCCCCACTGTAGTTTGACAGTCTGTTGATGCTTTACTGCCTCTGTATCTATCTTTTTGTTCATCAGTTGATCTCACTGGTGTTTTTATAAACTTGCTCGATCCCGGAATCGCCACGCTGGCTTGTTAGAGTCCAGATTGCCCCATTTCTAGACGCAGCGGGTCCGGGGTGGGCGATGCTGAAGCTGCTGGTCCACGGACATGCTCAGAGGAGCTGGGCATCACGGGTTCGCAGATTTCTCATCCTCAGGGGTGAGTCCCTGGGTCCAAGATGGAGGTTAGAAAGCTGCATTAAAAAAAAAAAAACATTGCCAAAACCGGTTTGGCTCATTGGATAGAGCATCGGTCTGCAAACTGAAAGGTCCCAGGTTCGATTCCCATCAAGGGCATGTACCTTGGTTGCAGGCACATCCCCAGTGGGGGACGTGCAAGAGGCAGCTGATCAATGTTTCTCTCTCATCGATGTTTCTAACTCTCTATTTCTCTCCCTTCCTCTCTGTAAAAAATAAAATATATTTAAAAAAATTGTTGTTGTTGTTAATCCTCACCCAAGGATATCTTGCCATTGATTTTTAGAGAGAGTAGAAAGGAGTGGGGAGGGTGGGGAGAGACAGAGAGAAACATCGATGTGGAAGAGACACGATTGGTTGCCTTCTGCATTTGGCTGCCACTGGTATGTGCCCTTGACTGGAATTGAACCCGAGACCCTTCAGTCCGCAGGCCGTCGCTCTATCCACTGAGCCAAACCGGCTAGGGTGAAATCTGCATTTTAAATCCAGCCTCGGGTGAGTTGTGTGATCAGGCAGGTCTGGAAGCTGCTGTCCTCAACCTAAATCCTTAGCATTTACTGAGAACCTCCTGTGAGGGGAGACAGTAACCCCCCCCCCCAAAAAAAAAAAACCCCACAAAAAACAGAGTGAACAGGTCCCCTGCCACAGGGAGCTTCCAGCTCGGAGAAGCCGCTCAGCACTGGGCAGCTGAGTCACCTGGGCCCGAGCTTCTGCCTCGGGAGGTCTCGGTGGGGCTGCGTTCAGGAAGCAGGGTTGTTCACCAGGTGGTTGTGGCCCAGGGTCTTCCAGGAGCCAACTCTGGCCAGCACTGTCCCAGGGCTGGGGCAGAGGGTCACCCTGCAGCCTGCGGGGGCAATGGCATCGCTCACCAGGCCGCAAGGAGCACCCGAGTTACTGGGGCTGAGAGCCGGGTGGGCTTAGGTGGCCATGGGTGAGGCCTGGCAGAGAGCCGGGAGGAGGGTCCTGGGCAGAGAGTGGCTGTAGGGTAACTGCCTCATCTCAGCCGCCCTGAGACTGACGTGGTGTTAACACTGAAAGCAAGTCCCACGTCCGGAGTCCCGGAGAGCGGAACAGTAGTTCACCTCTGTTAGGCAGAGGCAGGTGTTTTAGCAGCGGGGAGAGACACCCTGGTGAAGCAGGAGCCGGGGGACTGGGCCGTGTCAGACCCGGGTTCGGTTCTCACTCGGCCACTTCCTGCTGTCCGGCCTCGGATGAGTTACTTCTCTCCTCTGAGCGCCCCTCTCTGTTGCCAAGGTTGTTTGAGGAGGGAGTGAGGTCACGAAGTTTCCAGCCCCAGCAATGGCGGAAGCGGCCCTGCATCAGGAGTATTGTGTGTGGAAGGAGGGTGTCCCACTACTCAGTCCTTCCCAGGGGGAGGGAGGAGGGACAGCGGGCAGGAGGACAATAAGAACAAGGACAGCGGACATGTGCTGGGGGTTGGGGTTCCCGAGGCCCGAAGCTGGTCACAGGACGAGTGAATGCACAACCAGGGCTTCCGAGGTTCTGACAGACCCCCCCTGACCTCCCCTGCCAGCCAGCCGTGCACCGCTTCAGTGAGCCCGGGATAGCACTCGGGGTGCGGGGGTGTGTGTAAGGAGGAGGCAAAGATGAATGAGACTGCGCTGTCGGCCCCATGAGATAGGGATATTTTTACTCTTTGGTTCATTGTTAAATCTCAAGTACCAATAAAGTGTTTGGAACACAATAGGTACTCATCATTGGTAAATGAACCACTTGGCCTCTGCCCTTAAGGGGTTGAATTGGATTCCTTCGCTCTCATCAAACATTTACCGAGCACCTACTATGTGCCAGCACCTACCCTGAGGACTGTGAAGGCAGTGATCACTAAGACCATCCTTGAGCTCAAGTCCGGGACATAGAGACATAGCATACATGTACAGTGATACCTCGAGATACGAGTGCCCTAACATATGAGATTTTTGAGATACAAGCCTTCGAGCAAGCGATTTTTGCTTTGAAATACGAGCAACATTTGAGATAGGGGTAATCGCGTGGATCGGCCGGCTGCACACGACCCACCAGTTTACCGCGACTCGAGCGTCTCATAGTTTCCCACGCCTCAAGGTTATGGAACGAATTAAACTCGTATCTCGTGGTACCACTGTAGTCAGGGCTGGAGTGGCAGAGGACGAGGGCAATGGAGGCTCATGGGAGGGAGTGCCCACCCAGGCCCTGGTTCCACATGGAAAAGTCTTGGTGTTGCCTTGAGGATGACTGTCCATGGCTCCGTCTGCTGGGACTCTGCCCGCATCCTGGCCGTGCTGGACGGCCGTGTGGGCTGGCTGACCGCGTGTGACCTCCCCCTGTTTCTGGTGGGACTGTGGGGTGGATATTCGCCGAGCGGCCTTGGCCAGGGCAGGATTCCGGTCCCCTCTGCTGCCCTTCCTTGTCTCTCTCCTCTCCTCGCGTACGGCTGGCCCAGCCCCTTTGCTGTGAGCCTGGCTCCCTGGGGACCCGCTGTCTCTGGCCCTTGCAGGGTCCACACCCAAGTTAGCCAGCCTTGGAGGACTGCCAGCCGGGGAGGGGTTGCTGGCAGGGGTGCCAAGCGCAGGGACCTGCAGTCAATGCCACTTGTCTCTCCCCGGCCTCCAGGTCAAAAGAGTGAGCGCTGTGCTGAGTCTTTGTCCTGGAGGCCCGGGATGGTAGGTCTCCAGGGCTGCCCGCTCCTCCTGGCTGCCTTCTTCTTGCCCTGCCCCTGCCCCTGCCCCTGCCCCACCACCCACACCGGCGTGCCCAGCCTCCCTTCTGCCTGGATCTCACTCGGAGACCATCCTCGGGCCCCGCTCAGACCTCCCCTCTGCGTGTAGCTGGTGGTCCTTCCGCACCACAGGGGGGGCTCCGTGGTTCCTCGCTCCCCGCAGCCCATTCCTCTCCAGGGCAGGGCCGGGCTGGGGCTTTGAGTTTTCAAAAAACGCTCGGTGATAGCGTGGGCGCGCATTTGACTTGCCTGCGTGGAGCCGACTTCCGCAGAGAGCCCTTTCCAAGCCTTCTGGGCCGGCCTGATAACAGGCCCCCTGCCTCGCCGGAGTCACTTCCTGCACTTCTCACTCCCGGGACAGCCCCGGCCAACTGCCGGCTAGTGGCTGCCCGGTCACCTTTTCTCTCCTTCGCCCGGGTTTCTCTAGGGCAGCGGTTCTCAACCTTCCTAAAGCCACGACCCTGCATACAGCTCCTCATGTGGTGGTGACCCCCAACCATGAAATGTTGCTACTGTTATGCATCGTGATGTAAATATCTGCATTTTCCGATAGTCTTAGGTGACCCCTGTGAAAGGGTCTTCAACCCCCCCAAAGGGGTCGCGACCCACAGGTTGAGAACTGCTGCTCTAGGGGAAGAGTGTGTGTGTGTATGTGTGTGTGTGTGTACGTGAGGGCCGCACATGTGCGTCCAGGGCAGCAGAATGACTGTCTTCTGCCCCCCACGTGACCCTCCGGCCCCGCCTCTACTTCTGCATTGTGTGTGGACCGGGGAGGAGGCTTTGGCACGCAGCCTGGACTCCCAACTACCAAGATTTCCTCAAAATGTCGTTCCTGCCAACTTGTTTGGAGTCTTTACTCTTTGACTTTTGCCATCTTTGCCTTTCGTCCGGAATCCCAAAGAGCCAGGCCAGGCCCTCTGCACTGGGTCAGACTTTGAACTAAGGTAGCAGAGGGGGCGCGGCGAGGCCCTGAGGTGGAAATGCTGAGGCAATCAAGCCCCCCGCCCCCCACCTCTCCTCCCCTCCCTTCCCCCCCACCATGCACAGGCACCTCCAGGCGGGGCTGCGTCTCCAAAGGCGAAGGTACTGGGGTGGGTCTGTCCGTGAAGGGGAGAAGTACCTGTGGATTCATTCCGGAAGCGCCCATAGACACCTGCTCTGCGCCGAGCGTCCCGGTAGAGCGTGAATGTGAGAGCGAGAGGATGGACCAGGGCCAGGGCGACCCTTGACAAGGATTTTGGGTTTCACTTCGGATGAGATGGGAGCCATTGGGGGGTTTTGAGGGGAGGGTGACATGATGTGACTTACAGTGTAAATCAGGAATGGGGTCCCTGGCTAGCTTGGCTCAGTGGATAGAGCATCAACCTGTGGACTGAGGGTCCTGGGTTCGATTCCAGTCAAGTGCACATGCCCGGGTTTCGGGCTCAATCAATCACCAGTGGGAGGCGGGCAGGGGGCAGTTGACCGATGACCCTCTCTCATCATTGATGTTTCTATCTCTCCCCTCCATTCTTCTCTGAAATCAATAAAAGTATATATATATGTTTTGTTGTCCCCATACTGATTTTTAAAAATATATATTTAAAAAATATATATATGTATATATGAGTATACACACACACACACACACACACATATATTCTAATATATATATTTTAAAAAATCAGGTGTGGGGACAATTAATGGATATTTTCTAGTTGTGGTGTGTGCCCTTCTCTTCTCCATCCCGGGGCTCGTCAGTGCCGGTGCCTCAGGTACACCCAGCTCTGCCCCCCCGTCCCCCTCCCCCATGCGGCCAGCAGCTGCCTGCTGCCGGCGGGAAGCCCTCGGCCTTGCTGGCCACTTACACTCGGCAACCAGTCACCTCAGAGGCACGGCCATTCTCCCATTCCCCCTTCCCACAATGCCCATCTCAGGTGTTCTTTCTCTCCCAAGACCTCCCGCGTCATCTGGGTGCCACCCTGCCGCTCCTCCGCCTGACCCTGCCTCATTCTTTACCCAGGAAGCGGGAACCATCGGGAAACCGCTCATTTCCCACTCCGCCTTCCTCCGGCCGCTGCGGGGTTTCGGTTCCTTTCCGAGGGCCAAGGCTCCCTCTTCCCCTTCGCCCAGAATCCCCTGTCCTCACCCTCTGGGGGCGTTGCTGCTGCCGCCATCTCTTCCCTCTCCCGGTCACGCCTCTGCCTCTCCTTTCCCGGCCTCTCCGGGCAGGAAGCACAGACTTCCCTGCAAACCCCATTAACCTCCCGGGCTGTCCCCTCTCCCTGATCCTTTTAGCAAAGCCTCTTCACACCCGTCACGCCCTCAGCCTCCGCCACAGGGGTTTGTCTCCCTTGCAGACTTCCGCTGCCAAGGTCACCCTCTGATCACCCATTTGCCATATGTAATGGCCCTTTGTCCGCTGGCTGTGGGAGAGGCTGTTTGGGCCGACTGACTGCCTGTGACCTCACCCCGTTGCTTCTAACCCACTTGACCTCCCCCTCTTTCCGGAAACTTCCTAATCTCGGTTTCCGTAACAGACAAGGCCCGGGCTTTGTCTCCCTTGGCCTCCCGCTCGGTCTCCTCCCTCCGCCGACGCGTTCTCAACTTGGCTGTCGAGCGCCATTTACCTCGGGCGGAGCAGAGCTGCCGGTTTTCCTCCTGCCCGCCTCTGTGAGTGGCAGAGGGAACCGCTGTCCGCGCCGCTGTGCGACCTGAAATCCAGAGCGCGTCTTCCTCCCTCTCCCGTCCTCAGCGCCGATGCATTCGTCTCCTGTTGCCATGCGCAGATTTGCTGGTTTAAAACCACGCAAGTTCGTCTGCTTACAGTTCTGGGAAACGGGTCTCGGTGGGCTGACATGGACGTCGGCAGAAGGCTTTGGGGAGGGCTCGGCCCTGGCCTTTCCAGGCCTTGCAGGCTCCTGGCGCCTCCTCCATCTTTAAAGCAAACAGTTCCGTTTCCTCTGGTGTCTGTGGCCACTCACTCCTGTGTCCTTCGCCACATCTCCTCTCTGACTCAGTCCTTCCCGCTTCTCTCTTCTCAATGTGCCCACCCAGATAACCCTCCCTTGGCCAGGTCCTTCACTTACCGTATTTTCCGGCGTATAAGACGACTTTTTAACCAGGAAAATCTTCTCAAAAGTCCAGTGTCATCTTATACGCCAGGTGTCGTCTTATAGGGCGAGTATATCCCAAACTCTATATTTTAACTGGAAAAGTTGGGGGTCGTCTTATATGCTGGAAAATACGGTAATTATGTCGTGGGTTCCAGCAACTCGGACGTAGACAAATTCTGTTTACTGTACCCTCGATCCAGACTGTCCTCACCCAGTCTTTTGCTCCCTTTCCGCACCAGTTCTTGCCGCACCCCTCTGGCTAAGCGTCTGCCACCTCTCAGCGGATGGCTGGCTGCGGTGGCCTCCTAACCGTGTCTGCTCCTGCCTCTGCCCGGTTCCAGCCTCGAGCTCATCCTCCACACAACAGACAGGGAGCTTTTCAAAACCCCAATCAGATCACTTCATCCCCCTGCTGACCCCCCATCCCACCCCGAAGACTTCTAGTCGCACTTCGGATGATGCCGCACTTTTTACCACAAAATCTGAGAGTGTCAGGGTCTGCTTTTACCCGCCTCTCTGGCCGCCCCTGCCCCGATGGCTGCCTCTGCCCCAGCCACCGGCCTTCTTGCCGTTCCTGGGACACACCGGCTGTGTTCCCACCCCAGCGCCCTCCATGCGCGGAGCCAACCTTCTCTCAGCCATTTGCACGCAGACTCAATCTCCTCGTCCGTGTCTCCTTGGAGACGCTCCCTGGTCTGAGCACCCGTCTTAAGAGGCCACCCCGTCACCCCGTTATGCTCAGTTCTCCGCACAACCTGACCGTAGTCCGGCCTTTTCCTGTTTGTCTCTTCGTCCTACCTGCCCGGGAAGGTAAGCGCCACGTGGGCAGAGACCGCCTCTGTCTCATTCTCTGCCGGAGTCCCTGGAGCTCGCGGGCACTGAGTGAATGCTGGCTGACGTGCGTGTGCACGGTGCTTCGAGGAACATGAGTTGCTCAAGCCAAGAGCACCGGGCAAAGCTTCTCCAAGGTGACCCCGAAATGAACCCCAAAGGATGCTGGGATTTGGGCAGGAGAAGGGAGGCAGCATAGCCTGTCCAGGCTCAGCAGAGACAGATGGCCAGGGCCTGGCGGGTGTGCATGAGAGGCTGGTGGCCCGGGACAGCGGGCTATGGGCTGTCGGGGGTAACCACACCGGAAACTCCTTTCTGGGGTTCCAGGCGATGGACTAGGTCTGTGTTCTCTTTGTGGGTGGCCAGCCAGCTGCTCTAGTTTATTATTACTATTTTTTAAATTTCCTGGTTGTTTTGTGTAGGTAATGAATGCATGTGGTAGTAACGATCCAACGTTAAAAAAGTATATAGTGGCCCTAGCCAGTTTGGCTCTGTGGATAGAGTGTCGGCCTAGGGACTGAAGGGTCCTGAGTTCTATTCCGGTCAAGGGCACATGCCCGGGTTGTGGGCTCGATCCCCGGTGTGGGGGGTGCAGGAGGCAGCCGATGAATGATTATTCTCTCTCATCATGGATCTTTCTATCTCTCTCCCCCTCTGCCTTCTCCTCTAGAAGCAATAAAAATATTTATTAAAAAAAAAGTATATAGTGCAAGGTAACTGCCTCCTGCGCTGTCTCCGTGCCCTCCCCTCCCTTCCACAGAAACAACCACTCTTTGGACTGTCCCAAGGCCCCTTTTAGACGTGTGCTGAATATCTATACATTTTATGAAAATTTGTGGCTGGTTTCGTGTTTTACGCATAACAGTGATACCCTGCTGTACCCCCTCGTTGGGGTCTCTGTCTCTGCGGTTGTTCTCTCCTGCTATGGAACCAACCACCCAAACTCAGTGCCTGCAAACAGCCAGCTGCTGTTGTTTTCTCGAGTCTGTGTGTCCTCCTCGGGCAGCCGCGGGGCAGCTCAGCGTCCTCACCGCCCGTGGCTGGGCCTCTCACCGGCCTCCCCGCCCCAGGCCCAGGCCCAGGCCAGCCCCAGCATGCTCTCCTGGTGGCCGCCCAGAGGCCGGAGGGAGGCAGACGCTGCTAAGGCCTGTGCCCAGCGCCGTGTGCGTCAGATTCGCCGCTGTCCTGCGATGGCAGCAAGTCACGCGGCCACACCCAGGTCCGTGCGAGCGGCCACAGAGCCTGTGGGTTCTGGGAGGCTGCGGACCGGGGCCACGAGGGCAGTCCGGCCACCACAGACCTGTATTCACACCTGTTCCTCTGTCACGGGCACACCGCGTCCCCTCGCGTGGAGGCGCCACCGTCCAGTTAGCAGGACGCCTGTTCCCTGTGTCCTCGGCTGCTACCGGGGCCGAATGTAGTCAGCATTCCCGCCTGCCCATCGTCATGCCCCAGGCGCACGTATCTGTGGGGTAAGCTGCCAGAACTGGAATTTCCGGGTCAGAGAGTGCAGGCACAGCAGTCATTGGGTAGATGTTGCTAAATTGCCCTCCGCAGACACTCATACTAATGTACACTCTGACCTACTGCATCTGACAGTGTCTGTTTTATTTTACTTTATCTTATTGATTTTTTACAGAGAGGAAGGGAGAGGGATAGAGAGTTAGAAACATCGATGAGAGAGAGAGACATCGATCAGCTGCGTCCTGCAGGCCCCTTACTGGGAATGTGCCTGCAACCAAGATACATGCCCTTGACCGGAATGGAACCTGGGACCTTTCAGTCTGCAGGCCGCCGCTCTATCCACTGTGCCACACCGGTTTCGGCTGACAGTGTCTGTTTGGTGTCAGCGGGGGTGATGACCAGCACACACGCGTTAAGATACCTGTGAGTCACCTGCGACTTACAAGGAGCCGCAGGAACCAGGGGTGGAATCCACTGAGGTCATCCTGAGACGGAGACCTGAGAACCGAGGACCGGGCCATCCTCGCCGGGTAACAAAGGGGCGGCTGGAGAACCGGTTCCCGCGTGAAAGGGGCTTGTTCCTTCCGCTTGGATCAGAGCCGCGGCGGGAACGGTGTGAATGGGCCTCAGTGCCTCTCTATTGACACACAAACCGAGTGCTGGAGATTTCCTTGTGTTGATATCAAGGACTCCCTGAAATGGAGAAGAAACCCTAACTCCTTCCTCTCCCTCATCCGATCCCGTCTCTGTGTGTCAGCCGCTCATCCCCCAGCGGGGAGGGCTGTGAGGAAGGGACAGTCACCTCGAGTGGCAGAGGTCACAGCCCCTCCGTCCCTGGGTGTCGGGGGGAGGCTGAGGCCGCTGGGGTACGGGCCTGTGCCAGCCACCAGGCTCCCTGGATGGGGATCTTCTGTTTGGAGGTGAACCAGGGACCAGAGACGCCCTCCTGCGGGGTGAGGCCCATGCTAATCCCAGGAGTGGTGGTCTCTGTTTGATGTCAGGCTTTATCTCGCTAAAAGTCACAGGGGAGCCGGTTTCTCAGCCTCACTTGACCCCCCTCTGTGCTCCTCCAAATGTTCGTGGGGTGGGGGAAACCAGCCCTGGGCACCCCTGAGCTGCTCCATCCTGGAATGGACGTCCGGCCCGTGTTGCAGCTCTGCAGCCCGCCTTCCGCTGTGGAACGCCAGCTGTGCCCGCAGTGCCCTCCTGGTGCCGGGAGCGGGAGCAGGAAGTAGGGGAAGAGATGCGGGGACTAAAGTCGGCCAGGAGGCCGAATGCTGCTGTGAGCGTCCCCGCTCCCCTGTAGCCGGCAGTCCTAGTGCCGACCCGGCTGGCTACCCAGTTCTCAGGGGTCACTCCTCTGTCGCCTGATGTCTAGCGTCTGGAAAATTGTTTTTATTTGAAAATGCATTCTGTCGTGTTTTTGTGGGTTTCCGATGGGAGGTTGAATCTGGTCTGTCTCGGCTGGAAGCGAATGTCTATTCTTACCATTTTGACCCTCTTTGATTTCATATTTCACTCTTTAATCTGGAATCGATCCTGAGGTGTCTTCCTCCCCTTCCCCCTCCCCCCCCCCGAGTCCCAGTGTCCTCGCCGGCAGCCGGGCACACGATGGGGCAGTACCAGCCGGCGAGGCGGCGCCCTTTTCTTCTGTCGCCGTGGATTCTGCCTGGGAGCCCGTGAGGTCCTTGGCGGGGGCAGCCAGTGCGCGTGGTCCGGCCGCCGAGCCGCCTGCCCCGTTACCCCCGAGCCTCGCAGCCTTGGGGTAATCGCTCCGGCATGAGCTCCTGGCCGCGGTTAAGACCTCTCGCTCCTGGCGGGGAGAGTGAATGGCAGCGGAATCACCTTCTTGCACGAGATAAAGAAAACAATTTGCTTGAGAGGTTCATTGGAGCCTGGGAATTTAAAACAAGTTCAAAAATGAGTTTGCAGCGGCCAGGCTGAGTTTCAGCTTAGATTGTAAGCTCTCTGCCCGGAGCGTGCAGCTCCTCCCAGAACTCAGGAGCCGATCCTCGCCCACCTGGCAGGACGCTCCCACCACCAGTCCCCTCTCCCTGTCCCTGCCCTTGACGCTTCAGCTCTAACAAATCACTGACGGGTTCCCCAAACCACCAGGCTGTGCCACGCCTTTGCACATGCTGTTCCTTCTGCCGGGAATGCCTTTCCCCGCAGTTTCCACCTTGAAACATACACCTGTTGCGTGTGCACGGTATCGGTGCACCGCAGTCAGATGCCGTTTTGCGGTTCTGCTTGATCCATACAGTGGATGTGAGTGACCTGGCTGACACTCAGCAGCAGGCCTTTGCCTGCACACCCTTCGCCCCGAGCTCTCGATTTCCTTATTCGCCCGATTTCCGTTCTGGGAGGAAGCCGCTTGTTACCTTGGTCCCTGATGGGCGCTGCGGCTGGCCCACCCACTGGGTGACCCTGGCGACCCTGAGCCCTCCATGGGCGTGGCTTTGTGTTTGCTGGTGGGAGACCCTGCTGGGGTCCGGCCTGACACCCTCGCCATTTCCTTTTCCTTCGTGGACAGCTAACGATTTGAGTTCAGACCTCTGAGCTAACTCTGCCCCTTCTGGTGCTGCTTTGCTTTCCTGGGGCCCTCGGATCATCCCTGGCAGGTTATTGTTGGCTGCTCAGACACAGGCACAGGCCCTGCTGGGGACGGTCACTGAGCAGAGGGCTGGGAAAGGCTCTCTGGTGGCCCTGCCCCGTGTCTCAGTTAATGTGGGTCCACAGGCCTGTCTGTGGTTGTGACTCTGGGGCCGGCCTGCTCCAGGTAAAGCTAACGTCCCTTTTGGCCACTCACCCCAGTGGGGGTTCTTTTTCCTGCCCCCCCCCCGAGTGGTCACTGTTGCCATGGGTTTGAGGTCCATCCCGCCAGACTTTCACAAGCTGCTTTTCTACTTTAACACCATTAGGCTCTGTCCCACCACAGAGGAAAGGGAGAGTGTTGGGGTTTGTTCACAACAGCTTGGATGTGGGGGTTCCACCAGCCGCTGCTGGATGAGTGGTTATTCTCTTAACCAGCCAGCACAGCCCATAGCAAAGCCCTTGCTGTAAGTATTGCCCTCTCGGGAATAAAGCCTCCACACAAACGTTCCCTGATATCAGTGTCTGTATAGTTTTTTAAAACAGATTTTTATTGATTTCAGAGAGGAAGGGAGAAGGAGAGACAAAAACATCAATGATGAGAGAGATTCATTGATTGGCTGCCTCCTGCACACCCCATACAGGGGATCAAGCCCACAACCCGGACATGTGCCCTAACCGGGAATCGAACCAGGACCTCCTGGTTCATAGGTCGCAGCTCAACCACTGAGCAACACTGGCCGGGCTGTTTGTATAGTTTTGACTTGTAGACAAAAAATAGACACCTGCGTTCAGGTTGTTTTGACATAATCTCATGGTTTTTTGTTTGTTTGTTTTTTTTTTGAATTTTTACAGAGAGGAAGGGAGAGGGATAGACAGAAACATCCATGAGAGAGAGACATCGATCAGCCGCCTCCTGCACGCTCCCCACTGGGGATGTGCCCGCAACCAAGATACATGCCCTTGACCGGAATCGAACCCGGGACCCTTCAGTTCGCAGGTCGGCGCTCTATCCACTGAGCCACACCGGCTTCGGCGGAACAAGCTCCTTTGAAGAACCTGGCGGGGCCAGACATTCTCTGCTCGTATCCGCGCATGAAGGCCTCAGAACGCGCAGGCCTGGGAGTTCCGCGCTCCCTCTCGGGAAGGACATGGGTTGGGTCCTGGGCGCTTTTTGTGACGATCGGACTGAATGAATCGCAAGCAGCTTCATGTTTCTCTGCTGAACCGGAGCTCCCCCGCGAGACTGTATCCGTCCTTCCAGATTCCGTAATTTCGTGACAAAAGAGGACGGTGCTCGAGTCCTCCCCCC
>PVJN01032276.1:0-24129 GCA_004026805.1 Lasiurus borealis | reverse complement strand
TTTTTCTCTGCAATAGCCTTATCTTCTTATTTCAATAAAATATCTGCTAAATATCAGCAAAAGGAGGAACAGTCAATTAAAGTTTGTATATTTGTTCTTCACAAGCAATTCTCTAGGTCCAAGTCCAAGAATGGACAATTAAGGCCAATTATCCATGAACTGAAGTGCCATTTGCATTTTCCCCTGCGGGATACATTTGTTATCATCACTTACAGGGAGAGTATTTGCTTGCAGATCTGCCCTTTTGCCTCAGAATGGAAGATAATGTTTCTATTTAAACTGAGTCATCCTTGTCCTAAATATTGCAGAGTGGCAAGGACTGCCATCTCCTGTTTCCTTGGGCCCAGCATGATGACAAGGCAAACGACGCTATGCTCCCTACATCTCTTTGCACTCCCTGCCATTTTGTGCGGTGGTCAGAAGTGTTTATCATATTGCAGAGGATTCTAAAACTGGATGAGTTGCATAAAATTCTACCCAAGAAATTTTTAAATAAAATGCTTGCAAATGAAGTGCCTGTTCTAGCTATGAAAAATGTGTTCTGAAAGGACCGAAGGAACATTTGCAACTTGAAACTTTTCATCAGAAATTGAGAGAACTCAAGGTCAGTTTAATATTAATTCTCCTCCAGCTCTTTCATCTAACAGATATCAAGTTGCATTTGAACCGGTAAAGAGATATGAATTTAGGTCAGTTTAGCCTTCAAAGAATGAATTTCTTGAGAAATATTTTGTACCCATCTATTTAGTCTTAAGTATCACAGGTTATTTTGAGGTTAAAAATGACCAAAAACCTGCCTTTTTCATAGAAAAGGAAATTCATTTCTGGTAAGTTGAAATTGCTTTTGAATAATTTATGTGGACAGAGAATTCATCAGATCTGATAACATCAGTAGCCATGAGATTACCTTGTTCTGTAATGGGTGCTATGGGAACTGGAGAGCTGGAGTTGGTTAACATGAGAGTTTCTATCCAGAATCGCATACTGGTTAAAGGCAAGCAACATCTAAGGAATGCAAAGACTCGGTCAAAACGATGTAAGAAGGAACCTTAACAGAAAATTGCTTCAATCTAAAGGATGTTCTCTAGTCCTCCCTGCCTGATGCTGATATTCATTTCACTGTAGCTCCCAGGCACTATACAAGGCCCCTCACTCTTAATATCACTACCTTCTCCTCCTTTTCATTAGATGGGATAAGGAAAACCTGAAATTCATTACTGATAAACTCCATATTTCTTCTACTCAAATATTAAAATTCTTTCTCCCACTCTTTTAGACCTGCTGCTGAATCTAACTAACTTGAATCCCACCTGAAATTAAAAAATGTATAATCAGGGGACTCCCCCAAAAATTCATGTTTAGTTTTCTTGTTCATTCATTTAAAATGCTATGTTGATCATCTTTTTTGTGTGCAAAGGACATAGCTGATCATGTGTTTAGAAACTAAGTTGAATAAGACAAAGTTCCTATTTTTAGCTTGGATAGAATTTCTGCACATACAATGTGGGAAAATTCCAGATGGAAGCAACAACTTGATGAAAGTCTGGACTAGAATGTGTTGGGACCCAACAATGGAACCCCAAGTGGATCAATTTGACTGCATCATGGGGTAAATGGAGAAGAACAATGGAGACTTCCATTATAAAGATAGAACAAAGCCAAATGCTAATTAACTTTAAATTCAGAATAAAAAGCTATACCTGATTTGGGAGGCAATGATGAACCACTGAATGGTTTTGAACCTCAGAAGCATAAACTGAGAGATATAGGGAGCTTTTTCTACTTTATGAGCCTTCCTTGATATATTATCAGAATGCCAATGCTTCTGTAACCAAGCATAATCTCAATCTCCATTTGTCCTTTTGTTTGTTTGTTTCTTAAAGAACTATTTCTATGTTAAATAAAATTCTGTACTCTTCCTGGATCTAGTTAGTTTGTGGTTGCTGCATGCCAGAAGCAAATAACTTTTAAAGGTGAATGCCAAGTCTCCACTGATTCACTTCCTAGCAGGAGATGAGAGAGGAATTTCCTTCTGGGAAATTAATGCTGCAAGAAGTCCGTAGACAAACCTATTGACCATCCAATGATGTGGAGAAAGAGGGCAAGAAGGAAATTGTTGACTAGAAAATAGACAAGAGGGTATTTTCATGTACAAAGAGTGCATCAAACGTGAGTTTCCTCTAGAAATGACTCTGAATACCCCCACTGAGTGATCCTGTATGTTAAGAATCTTGGTGCATGTTCATAAATTGATAACCTCTGTTACATAACTTCTCAAAGGGCATAGGCTTAGGCCACACACTGCAAATGAAAGCACAGTAAATATTTTCTTTGCTGACATTGTGATGAAACTAGAATAATTTTAACAGGTTTTGTTTTTGTGAAAGTTCCTTCCAATTTACCTCATTTCCTATGACTAAGAGATGGCACCTGTGATAGAGAAAAAAATACTATGTATACTGTAGAGCTTTGTGGAGGATTCCATGTGGGGGTTTTGTTGTTGTTGTTAGCTTTTCTACTCTTTTAGCTTACATATAAAATGACAAATGAAAATATAGTTTTCTAGAATAGTGTATAGAGAATTTTCATTAATAGTTTCTCCCATTATCGGAAGTAAATAAGATTTCAAGGGTTGTATCTAAACATCTGTAACTTGACAGTTTTATAAATAATCAAGAACACAGGAATATTAGATTTGGTCAGTAGTTTGGAGCAGCAGATGCAAGGATGAGTTGTATCACAAAAGGTAGACTGAGCATTCAGAGACCCAAAGTGCAAGGGATGAGAGTGGCCACAGCATCTGCAATGCAAAATGAAAGTGAAAAATGCTCACTGTCTGGCCACTGGGAAGTGATTGTTTCAATAAGGATAGCACCAGGGGTGCTTTACCTGAGCTCTGTGTCCAGAAAGACATGAAGGAGGGTAACTGTCACAGAAAAGGTAAACATTCATAATTTAATAAACACAAATTATTAAAAAGGTACAAGGGATATGACATATTACATTTGGAAAAAAATAAGATTAGGAGAATTAGGGTGAACAGACCAATGGTGTTCCATGGTGGTATTCAAAGAGTCCATAGAAAAAAAAGCTTTTCAGTCGGGCGCTGAGTGGCTTCTGGGAACATGTCTGGTGGCTCCGTGGATTATAACAGAGAACATGGCGTCCCAGAGGGAATGGAACCCAATGGTGTCATCGAGAGCAACTGGAATGAGATTGTTGATAATTTTGACAATATGAATTTAAAGGAGTCTTTTCTCCAGGGCATGTATGCTTATGGTTTTGAGAAGCCTTCAGCTATTCAGCAGAGAGCTATTATTCCTTGTATTAAAGATCCAAAAGGTAATTCTGGCACTTGGAGACTACATGGGAGCAACTTGTCATGCCTGCATTGGTGGAACCAATGTTCACAATGAAATGCAAAAACTGCAGGCCGAAGCACCACATATTGTTGTTGGTACACCAGGGAGAGTGTTTGATATGCTAAACACGAGATATCTTTCTCCAAAATGGATCAAAATGTTTGTTTTGGATGAAGCAAACAAACAAATGTTGAGCTGGGGAATTAAGGATGAAATCTATGAGATTTTCCAAAAATTAAATACAGAATTGGCAGAGGGGGTCGATTTGGGAGGAAAGGTGTGGCTATAAACTTTGTTACTGAAGAAGACAAAAGGATTGATTCTTCATGACATTGAGACTTTCTACAATACTACAGTAGAGGAAATGCCAATGAATGTGGCTGACCTTATTTAATCACTGGGATGAGATAAGTTTGAATGCAGTGCTCGCTATTGCTGACTAGGTGATCACAAAGTGCATTGTGCTTCTTTCTTTGGGAATATTTAAATCTTGTCTCAATGCTCATAACAGATCAGAAATACAGATTTTGATAGTCATGGGTTTTTGTGAGGAGAGTCATTGGCTTTATCTTCTAGAGTTAGACTATTGGGGTTGGTACAAAAGAAGGGGTCTGTAAAATCTTTTTTTCTTAGAAATTTATTTCCTACTTATGTAGAAATGGTTGTATTAGATGATCTCTATCATTTAATAATATACTTGTCGACTAAAAGATATAAGTGCTGTATAAAATCAGACAATTATGTTAAACTAGCTTATTTGCCTTTATTGTGTTTGTCATTAGCCTGAATAGAAGGCCTTTAAAATTGATTTTTTTTAGAAAGCATTTGAATGCATTTTATTTGGTATTGTATTTATTCAATAAAATATTTAATTAGTGCTAAGTGTGAACTGAATCCTGTTGCTAAGCCCCAGCAAGCAATCATATCCTAGGTAGTGTTAACCCCCCAGTAAAATTGCCATATTGCTCATCTCTTCATGAAGTTTGAACGTTAAATAAATTGTATATTCACTTAAAAAAAAGTTAGAGAACAATGTATAAACTGTTCATAACAAATTGTTTTCATTTTAATGGTTTATCCTTTCTTCTGCAATCACATTCTTTTTAATTTTCTGATGTTAAACTGTCTTTTCTTTTTAAAACACAAGTAATAGATGGCAGTCTTTTCTTAAACAAATATATATTTTTTAAGAACTATAAAGGATATCCAATCTTCCCAACTTATGTTAATTTTCTACTTTCAGAATGGGTAGTTCAGAACAGTGATCCTGAACCTATTTATTATTTATATATCTTTCAAAAAAATTTCAGCACACATCCCTAGCATATGGGACTCTAAAAGTACAATCACATGCTGCTCTATAATATATATTGATATTATTAAACTTAAACAAAAATATAAATTTAAAAGAATGAAATAAAAATAAACATTAAAACTTATTTATCAAAGATTCAAAAGACACTTTATGTTCTCTCTCATCTTAAAAACATTATTGAGATTCCCTTATTTGATACATCTTATTTCTTTTTAAATCTTAGTATAACACTTTGTGAGACCGAAATTCAGCTTATTTTTCCACGGAGTTTTAGTGGTGCCATAACTTAACTGCACACTTTACAAAGACAGCAGAGATCCGAACGGAAAAGTAGCTTATTGGCTGTACTTCCTGAATTATGATACTCATTTTTCAGTCCCATCCACCAATTATTCAAAAGCTTTTCCTTTAAATCTGGCTAGTAAATTTCCATCTGCCCTGATGTTAGTCATTCATCCATGAAAACTAACTGGGCAGTGTTGCATTCTGCTATTTTTAACAAATGGATTCAGAACATCTTATTTGGACATTTTTAAAATTCCAAGTACCTTAAATGCGGAGATAAGAGTTTTATAGGTGAAACCTACTGTTTGTGGCAACTAAATCATTACTAAGAACAGCATTCCCCAAATGCTTTTTTCATGAGTTTCTTTCAAAAGCAGTTCCTTTCTCATCCATTATTAAAATGTGACCTTTGCCTTGAAGAGACAAATCAAGTCTGCTTATTTTTTTATATATCTGCTAGCTTCTTGTCATCGCCAAAAAGGTCAGCAAACCTAGCTCATGAGGGCTTTGTTTTGTTTGATTTTGTTTATAAACATAACCAGCAAACATCTGTGTTGTGGAAAAGATTTCATGGCCATTCCCTCATATCTTTAGAAAGTATTCTAAATATATTTTTAATATAAGGTAATATATTTGTATCCCTCTTACCCATATATTAATTTCACATTGCACTGTGCTGAACACATAGTTTTGTTGAGCAGTCAACACTCCAAGTGTGGAACTTTCACTCTGCCCTTGAGAGGTGGAGTCTTGGGTCCAGGTTCCTAACTTGTAACTGCTGAAAATGCCTGGGAGATACAGTAAATGTTTATAAAGCTTACTTTATTATCATGCTTGTAGGTAAAAGTCTAAAAATAGAAGTTCTATTATTATCTTCCTGCATCTTCATCTCTGAGGTGTACATACAATGAATACCAAGGCCTCAGTTGATTTGGCAAGTGTGCTTTTTTTTATTTTTTGAATTGACTGTCAAAGACCAGTATGGCAAAGATTATTAATTAACATTTTCAGTTGTCTTTATGAACATAGTGGTATATTATATAAAGTGTGGTATCCATGAATTCTTTAAGTTTTCTAAGAACAAGTTAAAAGTGTAAGGACATGAAACCTAAAAAAATAACTCTGGATATAAAATAAAGAATTCCTTTTTAATGAACAGTGTTAAAACAAATTCTAAAAAAAAAATCTTACTTTCCACATCTTTTCTAAAATATTAAACTGCCTGAGATGAAAGGAAATCAATATAGCATGTGTTGGAGCCAGACTCTCCTGCTAATCTATGAACACACAGCTTCTGGGTCTGAGTTTTCACAATAAGAACCTTGGCAGAGCCTTTCCTGGTTCCCTAACAACTGCATTCTCCCTTCAGTTAAAACATGCATTTTATTTCTATTAATACCACTTTTATTGGGATCTTGTGATTATTATGCAAAGAGATCAACCAATGGAACTTAAACACAAACAGGAATTTAATTGAGGATTATTAAAAATTATAAATAGCCTAAAACAAAGATCCAAGGAATAAAATGATGAAAACATTAGCCTTTGACATTTTGTTTTAATTAACTTTTCACTAAATTGATAGTATAAAATTAGCAGATTACAACAAAACACAATAAAAGGATAATCAAATGAAATTAGTATTACTGGGCCATATACTAGTAGGTGTATTTACCAATAAATAACAAGTTTCCAGAAATATTAAACAATACTTTCATATTTGCAAAGGTATATATTCTTATGATGTCTATTGATTAAATAGCTAACACTCCACCGATCATATTCATTGTTACAAAGACCAATTTCAAAAGTACATTCAATTCTCATTATTCTCAGTATTATATTCTCTAAAGTAACTGCAAATGCTGAATTCATGAATACTGAACCACTGCTCCTAGGAGAAACACAAGGTTAGGTTCCTGCAGGCCTCTGATCATAGCATTTTCATCAGCTAACCAATACATCATCTTGTTTTATATGTGTTTCTTTTTAAATATACTTTAATATATTATTGATTCAATGACGTTGGACTCAGAGCTATAGCATTATAACTCATGCTTTAATGAAGCTTATTTACATGCAGATATTTTCTCCATGAGGCACGTCAGTCTTCTTGCACTTAGAAACACTAGCCAGCAATTCAACATTATCTTTGGAGACCATTTTAAAAAGTGAAATTGCCAACCCAAAATAACATGAAAATACAAAGAACATGGCACTAAATAGACCAGGAGAAGGGCATTTGTTTACAAAATAAAAACTGAAATGAGAAGACAGAGCATTGCTTTGTTTGGCCTCAGCTGAGAACATGGAATTAGACAACTCAATGTTTTTGAAACTTTACTCATATCCATGAATGACCATGAAAGTGCTACATGTATTTATCTTGGGATAACAAATAAATTTTAGGCCCTTACCAGTTTGGCTCAGTGGATAGAGCATCAGCATGTGGACTGAAAGGTCCCAGGTTCAATTCCAGTCAAGGGCAAGTATCTTGGTTATGGGCACATCCACAATAGGAGGTGTGCAGGAGGCAGCTGATCGATATTTCTCTCTCATTGATGTTTCTAACTCTTTATTCCTCTCTTTTCCTCTCTGTAAAAAAAAAAATCAATAAAATATCTAAAAAAAATTGTTTTAATTAAAAAATAAATAAATTTTAACAAGCAGGTGAATTCACACATACAGAATCCATGAATAATGAGGACCTCTGTTCGTTATAAAACTTATAATACTAAATTAATGGAATAGGGAAGCAAAATATGAAAGATTATTTTTCTCAAGTCTTATTTAAAACTTGGAGGAAAGTATTATAGTAAAATGACAAATGACTCTTTTAAGAGTTTTATTATGAACAAAATAGGACCACGAAGCACTTAAACTTTTAATTACAACAATACACTAAAGTGGTTAACACTGTTATGCCCATTTACAGATGAGGAAACTGAGGCTTAGAAATGAAAGCAGCCCTGACCAGTGTGGCTCAGTTGATTGAGCATCATCCCATACAGCAAAAGGTCACTGGTTTGATTCCCCATCAGGGCACATGCCTGGGTTGCAGACTCTATCTCCAGTACAAAGTGTGCAGGAGGCAGACTCTTGATGTTTCTCTTTCACATTGATGTTTCTCTCTTTCTTGTCTACCTCTCCATTCCTCTCTCTAAAAAAAAAAAAGTAATAAATAAATAAATAAATAAATAAATAAATACATTTAAAAAATAAAGAAATAAAAGCATGTTCCCCAAGCTCACCCAGCTATTAATTGGCTGAACTAGAACTCAATGTAAGCTCAAAGGTCAGAGTGCTCCTACAACACTATGAAATATGAATTCTAGGTTCTCATTTTGAAATCAGTTAATAAACTTATTATAATGCCATTTTTTTAGCTAGAATGTTGTTGCATTTTTTAAAGTTTTTCCTTTGTTCATGTTCTTGTAAACACTATCTAAATCATTCATCTTAACCATGCACAGTCATTCTGTTGACATTCTTATAAACTCTCAGGAACATAAAAAGAGCAAAATGTAACCTTTCAGATAACACAATCCTGTTTTTCTTATATTTGTTCAGGAATACACCCTTTTTTACACAATCTTACAGTACTTTCCCCAGAAAGGTAGAAATGTGTTCTTTCAGGAACACAGATGGTAATATTTGTTGCACCTTAAAAAATACTCCCAACTCTTCTTTATATTTTGTTATAAACAATAGCTAGTAGTGTCATTTTGTTTAACAAGTTTCAGTTATTTCTGACTATACACAGAACAAAATAAAACTCCTCAGCCTGGCATTTAGAGTCCACAACATGAGTCCGACTTCCTCCATAGCATTCCTCAATGCTTACTCTGCTCCATCCAACCCATTTAATTAGATGCCACTTCAAACACCTTTTCCCTCAAATCATTCCTTCTCCTTGGCTCTCTTATATCCCAACACCTCTAAATGCAAAAATATGGTCCCTGTTATAGGACCTCAGTGTCTCCGGGTCTCAATTAGTTTATTCCATCTTCATTGCTCCTATATGTCCCTGTCTTAAAGAAAGTGACTGCACATCATAGGTGCCCAACATATGTTAGTCAAACTAAAATGAAAGTGCCATGAATATCTACAACATATGCATATCTGTTAGGTCATCTTTTACAAAGGACAGCTGAGATATCATTGTTAATTCTTGTTGGGAAATAATTGAACTTTATAGGGGGGCAGACTAGCTCTGGGTATTTGGTAATCAAACAATAAATCCACACTTGAATATAGCTCTTTGTTTTTGTTAGCATTCTCTACATCTCCCTTACTGCCTATATTACCCATAGATTTTGGTCAATCCAAATCTTGGGCTAGTGAGATCTAGACCGTATCAAGAACTCTCTTCTGATCTGTAAGGGAAGCAGGAATAAATTTCATTTATTACGCTCTTGGGAACATACATGTGCCTACATCCTGGCAGTTAACTCGCAGTTTGAGAATGAAGAGTGACTAATAGCACCTTCTCCATGAAGTAGGGAGATGATGCTGGATTGTGTAAGAGGGTCCCATGGCATTACAAGGATTCCTATTAGAGGGAGGTAGGAGAGTCAGACTCGGTAATGTAGATGTGACAAAAGTAGCAGAGGTCAAAATAGTGAGGGACCACCAAGCTAGGAATACAAGCAGCCTCTAAAGCTGGGGAAGATGAGGAAATCACTCTCCCCTACAACCTCTAAAAGGAAGGCAGCCCTGCCAAGACCCTGATTTTAGCCCAGTAAACATGATTTCTGACTAGGGGTTTCCAGAACTATAGGAGAATAAATGTATGTTACGTTAAGCCACTAAGTTTGTGGTAACTTGCTGCAGCAGCACTGGAAAACTAATACAATGGTTTCTGAGTGAAGAATGGTTTGGGTAGGGGTGAGGGGGAGATCAAAGGTGGATCTGGGAGGCCAGCTGAGGTGCTATTACAACAATCCAGACAAAGTAGGTCTGTCCAAGGAATGGTGGCTGCATAGACCTGAGACAAAGTGGGGTTATATTTTGGAAGTAAGGTTGACAGGACTGGCCAAATTCCCATAGTTTCTAAACCATTCTTTGTTTTGGCAGAAGCTGGAACCCTTGGGTACTATTTGGCACGCTAGAGTCATCAGTCTTAGAAAGTAAGTGCTGCTTTACTAGGTGACTGATTTGACAAGTAAATAATTTACTCACCGCCGGAAACGTCCAGCCAATGGAAAAATACCAGCTCACAGCCCAGGCTAAACAAGTTTCAAGGCGAACTCTTGGGTTCTGCACTGTCATAAGGAATGGAAAAGCAAGGTCAGAGATAGCAGCAGGCACAAAAGTGGATGCCTTCAAGGGGAAACGGTGCCGTGGCCTAATCCCAGGCTCTGCAGAATTTACAAGACCTAAGAAAAATTCTTTTCTTCATCATGGAAAAGAGAAGGAAAATAATGGCCGTTTCCCCCCAGTGCTATTTGTCAAACCTCCAGCCCATGCCTCCTGTGGGCCAGGACCCCACCTGGCTGATTGCAGTGAGGCATTCCTAGAGGCAAGATTCCAAGCTGTGGCCTCTGCCCACAGTCCTCTCGCTGCAGCCCAGAGCTGTCTAAAATGCTGGCTTGAGCACTGAAGGCCCAGGGAAAGGGGGACATGCCGCAGGAGACCAGCAATGCTGCCCTGTCACACAATAGGTGTTCATCTCAGGGAGAAGACTAACAGAAGCTCTCATTCCACCAAGCCATCAGGACCTTGCCTGCAGGATTTCCCTAAAATCACATCCCCACACCAGCCACACCAGCCTACATCATCACACCTTTTCCTGTCAGTACCCAGTTCATCTCAGCTTCCTGAGGGTGCAGCCGACCCAGCAGACAGATCTCAGGGCTATAGCATGACTCTCATTTACCCCACAGCCTGCCTCGTTGTGTGTTGTCCTGTGTGTGCCATGCACTGCCCTTTCCTCCAACACACTCTCTCTGAATTTCTAACTCTCCCTAGAAATGAAACCCCTTGTCATCACAACACAGAGGCGCCCCATCCCAGGGTTTTGCACTGTTGGGAGGCGAGGTGGGGGGGAGTATCCTCATTATCACGTTAGCAGTGGGATTGCCAGTGCTGGTCCCTGAGGCTCAGTATCTCCAGCAAGGAGCTCTTCTTCATAAGAGAAGAGAGAGTTAGTTGTGCAAACAGGTTCAGAACACTGCACACTCTATCTCCTTGCCTGGCTCCAAATCCCCCAGCGTCGTGCATAATTGTCCTGTCCTCCAGCGTTTGGAGATCATTTGCAGCCCTAGTCTCTTTTTTGTTTGTTTGGTTTTTCTTATTGATTAAGGTATTACATATATGTCCTTATTCCCCCATTGCCCTCCCAACCCTCCCTTCATGCCCTCACCCTCTGGTGTCTGTGTCCATTGGTTAGGCTTATATGCATGCAGACAAATCCTTTGGTTGATCTCTTCCCCTTACCCTCCCCATCCCCCACTTTCCCTCTGATGTTTGACAGTCTGATTGATGTTTCTCTGTCTCTGGATCATCAGTTTATGTTGTTCATTATAATCCACAAATGAGTGAGATCATGTGATATTTATCTTTCTCAGACTGACTTATTTTGCTTAGCATAATGCTCTCCAGCTCCATTCATGCTGTTTGGTAGGAGTTCCTTTTTACAGCAGCATAGTATTCCATTGTGTAGATATATTTCTGATAAGGGTTTAATCTCCAGCATTTACAGGAAACTCATACAACTTAGCAAAAGGAAGATAAACAACCCAATCAAAAATTGGGCAACAGACCTAAGTAGATACTTTTCGAAAGAGGACATAAGGAAGACCACGAGACATATGAAAACATGTTCAAAGTCACTAATCATCTGAGAGATGCAAATCCAAATGACAATGAGGTAGCATCTCACACATGTCAGAATGGCTATCTTCAATAAATCAACAAATGACAAGTGCTGGAGAGGATGCGCTGCTGGTGGGAATGCAGACTGGTGCAGCCACTGTGGAGTTTCCTCAAAAAACTAAAAATGGAACTCCCATTTGACCCAGTAATCCCACTTCTAGGAATATATTCCAGGAAACTAGAAACACCCATCAGAAAGGATATATGCAGCCCTATGTTCATAGCAGCACAATTAACCATAGCTAAGATTTAGAAACAGCCTAAGTTCCATCAGCAGGTGAGTGGATTAGAAAACTGTGGTGCATCTACACAATGGAATACAGCTCCAATCTCTTATCCTAGAGCTTAAGCAGCCTCATCTCAACCTAGCTGAGCTCATCACAGGCCTGGTGTTCTTACTCAGGACAACCAGAACAGAGCAGATCACTCTATCATTTTTTAATGCAACCATTTAGACTTAATGGTCCCATTTCTGCCCCAAACCTCTCACTCTCTGGATTAATACCTCACTTTACCTTTGCACATCCCCTAGATTCCCAAAATGATTTATGGGCATCTCCATTTTTATTAGTAAGGAAAATCAAAGTGCTTTGCTAAGAGAATAACACAGATGCCCAGTGCTCAGAGAAAGGTGCCCTCCAGTTCTGGTCCCTCCCATCAGAACCAAACCTCATTCCTGGTCTCTATTTCGGGAAGCTTTTCATCCCACAGGCCACAAAGGCAGCCAGTTCCCCGAAGAGAATGGCACTGTGAAGAACACAGAGGTCACGCTGGATACTGTGCTGCTAGCTGATTACACCCTTTTCCAAGTCCGTCCTTGGTACAGACGCGGTGAATGCCTGTGATTCTCGTTCCGGCAATTAGTTTTGATCTCTCTCAGGCTTAATGCTGTGTCCAGTTGTTCTGAAAGAGAAGAGGAATGCTCTCTGCCTCTGCACCATTTATTTTTATATCTGCATTCAATGAAGACTTATTGAAGCCGGGATCTCTCTCGGGCATTGTGAAGGATAAGAATGAATCATTCCGCACCTTCAAGAAGCTAGTAGCAAAGAAGAGAGAAAACGTGTAACCAGTATATGACATACAGTATACTCCAGGAATTGAGGGAGAAGAAGGGCCCTTCCTTTATTCAACAGATAAATTCTTAGCCTGGTTTAAGTCAGGAGGATACAGAAGTGAAGAAGGCAAAAGAGGTCTTTCCCTTCATGGGGAGAGGTGGTCATTAAACCAATAAAAAAAATTAAATATTCAAAAAAATTTTTTTCTAAAAAAGTTATTTTAGAAAGTGACCAATTACTAGAAAAGGAATGGGATAGGGTGGGATGGAGGTCAGCTTGGAGCAGGTATTCGGGTAAACCTACCTGGAAGGTGAGCTTCTTCCTGAGAGATGAGCCTGTTCCCTGTCAAAGGCCTAGGAAACCGGTGCCAAGGCCAGGAGGTGGGCACGGCAGGGCCTTCAGGAGAGAAGTTAAATTGCATTTGACAAACACAATGGCAGCAGCAAAGATAGACCTGGGAAGGCATGAACTGCACTCAGTGGGCAGCAAGCATGGATTTGAATCAAGGTACGGTGAAGCCTGAAGACAGGCTGTGGCTAGACTGTTTACAGAACCCCCAGGGCCGCACTGTGTGTGCGAGCAGTCTCTGGCTTGATAAAAATGCACTTTAGGGAGATTTCTCTGGCCTTAGTGGGAACTAGCTTTGCCATTGACAAACAAATATCCCTCCGTGCTTCTGTTGAAGCTTCCTATTTCCTGGTAAATATTCACCTTCTTGCCTAGGTTTCTTGTAAGAGGTTGGGTTATAAAAGAGTTTTAAGTGTGCTGGCAATATAATTTGTGAGGCCCTGTGCAAAATGAAAATGCCTGCCCTTTGTTCAAAAGGCAGTTTAAAAGCCTTTTCCTTCCTCCGGCCATCTCTGCCGTGGCTTGTCACGGTGTTTTGTGTCTGTGACTTAATGCACAGTAACTCCCTCAGGTGCAGCTGGTCACAGGCACCCAAGGCCCCACCCTCATTCCCAGCCCCATCCCCCTCCCCTGCACCCTCTGGAACCCACACTCAGCGCCCGGCAGCAGGGGAAGGAAACAGTGTTACTAAGTGGGACACCCACACCCTGACCACAGAACAGACACAGAAGTGGAACCACACAGGATCCAAGGCTCCCCACCCCCCGCGAATGCTCCATTGTTCTCCTAATTCACATACAACACACACCTCAAAGGTACAATCATTAAGAATGTCACAACACGGATTGCATCCTTCTGCCTATGAGGCTTTGGCACACGTGAAGCCCACCCTGGTTTGAGGCCTGATGAGAAGGTAACTGCATCTCAGCATGGATTTTTTTGCCCCTAGAATTTAAACTCAGTGAGCCTCTGTCCATTAAAAACAAACACACTTCCTCATTCTGCAAGATGTTGCCACTGGGAGAACTGAGTAAAGGGTGCATAGGACCTGTCTGTATTGTGTGTTTTTTTCAACTCCCTATAAATCTACAATTATTTGAAAATAAAGGTTATGTAAGCAAAGCCCTCATATATGCACTATTCTGCTGAAGGCAATAAGGAGAAAAAAGAGGGATAAAAAGAAGGAAGAAATCGAAAAGCAAGATTGAAATTAAAGCCCCTTAGTGGTACTCAGCCGGACGTCACTAGTTATCTTGCAACCTTAGCTGGAAATGCAGACCTTGTCCTTGAGCTGGGAGGGGATAAAAGGACAGTGGTCAGGCTCACATTTCCAAAGGTGAAGGTCCAACCAGCTTGTTTCTGACCACACTCCTCTTTCAGCCTGTTCAAATCCATCAAATGGTTGTTCAGTGGTTGCTCACCACGTGTGAGGAATGTACTGCCCTTTGGGATTACAACATGAGACAATTGCATGTTATGCAAAGAATGTTTTCTCCAGAACGGATGGAATCCAAGAAGAATATTGACAGAATGGCAGGTACTTCTAGTTACCAGGTAAAGAAGTACTGCCTTGTGGCAATAGAGTAAAAAGAATTCTTTCGGCCCATATGTTTTGAAATTCTTGTTCATTTTTTATTTAATTTGGGAGAATATCTGATTTTGTGCCTAATGTTTGCATAATGCGGTTGCAAATTTGCATAATTCAAATTGTCATAAAAGGAACTGCACAGTTCCTAAAGGCATATTGTTGGAATTAAACTAACATATATAAAGCATCTAACACAACCTTAGAAACAAACAGGCAGAAAATTAAAGGTAGTCATTCTTATTGTTGTTATATTCAATAATATTTCCAATAAATCACAGTTTCCAATCCCAAAGAATAGTATCTCTAGGCTATAAAGTTGGAACTTTTGCTCTGACTGGTTTGGCTCAGTGGGTAGAGTGTCGGCCTGTGGACTGAAGGGTCCCAGGTTTGATTCTGTACAAGGGCATGTACCTTGGTTGCAGGCACATCCCTAGTGGTAGGTGTGCAGAAGGCATCTGATCGATATTTCTGTCTATTCCTCTCCCTTTTTCTCTGTAAAAAAAAAAACATATTTTTTTAAAGTTGGAACTTTCTTTTTTATCAGTATGAGTAGAATAAAAGTAGAGCACATAGAGTTAAAACATTTTATAGGAAAATACCATTTAGCATTGAGGTTCTAAGTGTTTTTCCACTGAAGGGAAAATTAATCCCCAGTTAATTCTTTTGCTTTTGTTCAAATGAGAAACAGAGTAACACATCAAACCTACACAACATCACAAAGCTTTCATCTAATCAGTGATTAGGATACATCTTCCATGATGTTATTTTTCTTTGTCCTCACCACGGGGGAGGGATTCAGAGATCAATGAGGCCTCTGAATTAAAGGCAGACAGTGGTAGAAGCATCCTGCAAGGTCATTCTCTTTGCAGCTAGTGAGTAAGGTACCCCCCCCTCCCCCCAGCAGCAGTGCAGGGCCAGCACACCAGCATTCAGGGCACCCAGCACCATCCTTATGCAATCCAGTGGCAGGCTTCCCTTTGGCTCTGGCCACTGTCATTTGTCCTGCATAGCATGTCCTCCAGAGCCAGTCTTTTATCTCGGCGAGACCTTGAAGATCAAAAGAGAACCAAAGTCTCCAGACAAGTAGCCTTCACACAATCCCAGGGACAGGGACACTTTTATGAACACAACCTCTGGAGAGGTCACGTCATTGCTATGAAGAAATACAGCAAAACAGTAGAAACATATTCCTGAACTGGTGCTGGGTTCCGGGACTCTGGGCTCCTTAACAGTTGTCCACCTACTGAGTACTTCTTCTGGATCCAGCCCTGTCTTAGCTACTCTCTGGGGAAAAACACAATGTCTGCTGAGATGCAGCTTGTCTGTACCCTGGTCCATCATACCTACATAAAATAGTCCATCTAACCACAGACTGAGAGCACCTTTTCTGGAGCTCATAGACTGGGGCCCAGGCTTCAACCCTGCAAACTTGCAAACTGGATGGATCTGGGCAATTCAATGGAGTTTTCTGAGCCTTAGAAAACTGTAAGATGGGGATAATAACAGCCCTGACCTCCCAAGGTGAAGGTAAACATGATTTACCTTTATGAAATAAATCGGATTTCCTAGAGACAGTCTCGTGTTGTGGTTAGGTAAACCTTAGTTCACATCCTAGCTTCACCACCTGTTAGCTGCATTTCCTTGGTCAAATTACTTAACCTCATGTGCGGTCCCTTCTCCCCTCCCCCACTATCACTTCCTTGTTTGTAGAATGGAGATAATGTAACCCTCACGGTGAGATCATTTTATAAGCATGCCCAAAACAACAAGGAGTATTAAGATATCTTTCTGGACATGTAGAATCAGGACGAATCCGCTGCCGTTTTAATCTTCACTCAAGACTAAGGCTAGATGGCATTCAGAAATCACCTACACTGCATTTAGCTGTATGCTGATGGAATTTCTTTTCCTTTTTTCCAAGGTCTGAGTCATTCAGTTTTCTTGAGGTTAGCCAGAAGAGGGTTTGCTAGAAACTTCCAGTAAACTCTATGGACGTGACACAGCAACTACTAAATGAGGCTTAGGTTGTCTGACCTTTTCTATCACCTCCCTGAGCTTTCACTGTGGATCACAGGATGGGTTATCTCACCAGAGGCAGGTTCAGAAGAGAGGCTTCTCTTTCCCATTTACTAGAAATACTAAACCAGCGGGCAGCTATGCTTTTCAGATGCACAGAGAGATTTCTCACAGGAACATGACACATATGTCCTCTCCCTCAGATGTCATTTATCTGCTAAAAAGAGAGTGCCCTGCCCTAACCGGTTTGGCTCAGTGGATAGAGCATCGGCCTGCGGACTCAAGGATCCAAGGTTCAATTGGGATCAAGGGCATGTACCTTGGTTG
Organism: Lasiurus borealis; assembly: GCA_004026805.1. Taxonomy (NCBI): domain Eukaryota; kingdom Metazoa; phylum Chordata; class Mammalia; order Chiroptera; family Vespertilionidae; genus Lasiurus; species Lasiurus borealis. Next base: position 6,954 of record PVJN01032276.1, on the reverse strand, counting down.
CAGGCACATCCACAGTAGGGGGCGTGCAGGAGGAAGCTGATGGATGTTTCTAACTCTCTATCCCTCTCCTTTCCTCTCTGTAAAAAAAATAAAATAAAATGTATATTTTTAAAAAGGGTGTACCCTGACCTCATAATGTCTTACTTAAGAACCAAAGACTATAGTCCCACTTTGCTAATCTCATTTGGTTACAAAGAAAAATATATTTTTTTTGTTATATGGTGACTCTTGGGGGAGAACCTACGCCCATAAATAGAGTATTTGAGGTAGTATCTCCCACAGGAGATGATTAAAAGTGTAAACCACAGTTTTATGTGCATAAGAACTCAATTTCAATAAATATTAGGAAAAAAAAAACATAGGAATCACAGGAACCAGGAAGAACAGTCCTCCTGCTGAGTCTCTCCAGTGTTCCGCGCTGGCAAAGGGGAAACATTTAGAAGTCCCAGTTCCCTCCTCACAAATCAGGCAATAAAGTATAAATTAGGGGCAGAGAGGCAACATGTTGGCAGTGGCACCGCGGGCAGTGCAGTGGGAGCAGCCCTGTGTGGGTGGTATTGGATGATTCTGATTATGTTGTCAAGACTTTACTGGTCTCGAGAAGCTCAGCCAGGAGGCTGCTGGAGCGATAAAGGCATGAGATGCCAAGGCCTCAGAGCAAAGTGATGTCAGGAAGAATGAACTAGAAGGTGGAGTGAGATATTTCAAAGGAAAAACAAAATTCTTCTCAGGTTAATCACCCTGTCATAGTGGATTCAGGTTGCTTAACAAAAATAGACATGGTGATATTTATTTCTCACAGTTCTGGAGACTGGGAAGTCCAACATCAAGGCTCTGGCAGGTTTGGTGTCTGAGTCACAGACAGCTGTCTTGTCTTTTCTGTTTTTTTTCTTTTTAATATATTTTATTGATTTTTTTACAGAGAAGAAGGGAGAGGAATAGAGAGGTAGAAACACTGATGAGAGAGAGAGACATCGATCAGTTGCCTCCTGCACACCTCCTACTGGGGATGTGCCTGCAACCAAGGTACATGCCCTTGACTGGAATCAAACCTGGGACCTTTCAGTCCACAGGCTAGGGCCAGAGAGATGTTTTTTCCTTCCCATGAGAGAAGGGGCACTAATCCCATTCATGAGGGTTTGAACCTCCAGACCTAATCACCTCTCAGTGGCCCTGACTTCCAACATCATCACAGTGAGGGTTAGGATTTCAATATATGACTCTGGGGAAGGAGGGGTCGGGGGGGCAGGGGGAGGTGGCAAAACCTTTAGTCTATAACACATCCCAAATTTTTAAAAATAGAAAAGTGAGGAATCTGCAAAGAGCTTAGAGACAGCCACTTTTCCTCTTCTTGGCAGTGCCAGGTATGCTGTCATGTGTACAGATAAACATCTGAACCCCCTGAGAGCAAAACACTGCCCTCGGGAGAACTCGGCCAGAGGAGCCAGTGAAAGGACCATGAGTAAAAATGGGCACGTTGGGTTTTGGCCAGTTCCCGTGGTCTAAGAACATGGCCAGAAAAGGGGCTGAGGAATTGTCAGGACTGAGACCAGGAAGTCAGTCTAAGGCAAACACTGTGTAGGGCCTTAGGGTGCAGCACTTTGGCAGGAGGCACAGACACTCGATAAGCATTGGTGGGAGGAAGGAAGGGTATGAGGGTGGTAAGAGGAGAGAAATCTTTAAAATGTAGAATGTCAATCCAGGAGCGGTGGGATTTGGCAAAGGTCTGAAAGGCACCCTCAAGGGAAGAGAGCAGAGAGGAGGCAGACACATTAGTAAGAGCCTGCTCTCACCAGCAGGTCAGCCTCTACCTCTGGGCTGTGGGAGACTCTATATCCAAGTGCAGCCACAGGTAGGTCCTGGGTCTCTGAGGAAAGGGGGAAAGAGCAGTTGGTGAGCTCTGTCACCTGAAAGACAAGAATCTAGGCAAGAGAGCCAACCATTCAGATCATCACAACTCACTTCTGGGAGTGAAGTCACCCAGAGCCCCTCCCCTCTGGCTGCTCTCTCTATCCAGGCAGGGAAGTACTGGGAGGAGGGCCGGGTTGGCCTAGGGCAGGAGCTTCTCTCACAGCTGCCCTGAGTCCTAAAGACAATGTAAGATGCTTCATTTGCATTTAAACTGAAAGTGGACCCTAGACATAGGAAAGAACCTCCATTGAGCAGCTATGTGTCAAACACATTACATAGATGAATTCATCTCGTCCTCAAAGGAAGGTACTGTTACCCCATTTTACAAATGATGAAACAGATGTCAAGAGATTAAATCCTTTCTCTTGTTCTTGCAACTTATTGTTTTTGGAGCAAACAAACAAACAAAAAAAGATAAATAAATTTAGTTTAAATAGAGTTATACTGTCACCCATATTAAAGCTTCTTAGTAAACTAATTTTCTGGGTCCTTAGTCTTCACTTCCATCAAATTTGTACATAATAATGAAAGCTAACACACACACACACACACACACACACACATATATCAATTATGAAGGGCAAGGCAGTGTTCTGAATAATATGTATTATAAATACTAGAGGCCTAGTGCACAAAATTCATGCATAGGAGTGGACGGTCCCTCAGCCTGGCCTGCACCCTCTCGAATCTGGGACCTTTGGGGGATGCCTGACTGACAACCCTCTCACAATCCGGGACTGCTGGCTCCTAACTGCTTGCACGTCTGCCTGCCTGATTGCCCCTAACTGCTTCTGCCTGCAAGCCCAGTTGCCCCCAACTACCCTCCCCTGCCAGCCTGATTGCCCCCAACTGTTCTCCTCTAAAGGCTTGGTCACCCCCAACTGCCCTCCCTTGCAGGTCTGGCCGCCCCCAACTGCCCTTCCCTGCTGATCTGGTCACCTACGACTGCCCTCCCCTACCAGCCATCTTGTGGTGGCCATCTTGTGACAATGCGAGGGTGGCCATATTGTGGTAGCTATCTTATGATGAGATGGGGGCGTCGTGCGAGGACCACCTAGGCTTTTACTAGTATATATTATTCTACAGGTAAAGGAAAATGAGGTACAGAGAAGTTAAGTAACTTACCCAAGGTCACATAAGTGACCTAACAAGCTGTGCCTGAGGGTTCCAACCCAGCTCATCTGGGTGTAGAATTTACCCACAAACCAACACAGTGAGTGCAGAGAGAAACCTTGTAGGACAAACATTCAATGGCAGGTATAGAATGTCTTGATGTTATAGTTCACCTGGTAACTTTTTTACAACTTGAAACTAGGTCATGAGTATGACTCAGACTTACTACTTCACAGTCTTTCTGTTGTGGTGAGACTACAGGGTGGTAGTTGTTGTACTCTAAGGGATAGTTTAGGAGCCAAGGAAAATGGTGACAAATGAGACATGTGATCGAGACGGAAGTGTCTCTTCAAAGCTGCAGTGCCTGGCCAGCCCCGACCTGTATCCTTAGCAACCCTCCATTCGGCTGCCTCTCCAGCAGGAAGCCATTCTATGCCCACGAGCTCCTTCAGCCTCAGAGCTGCCTGTGCTTCCTGGAGCCCAGTCTCCCCGGAGCCAGGAGACAATGCGGTGCTGCCAGCGTGCATTTATCACTCCTCAAAACGGGTCTACCACTCCAGGCAAATGGAAAAGAAAAGCACTCCATCTGAGTTTGTAGCCATTACCTCTGCTGATGCCACCCACATAGCCAGGCAGCAGTAGAACTGCAGGGAAAGAGCAGTAGTGCATTCACACTGGAGAGGTGCTGCGATTGGGTGGTAATGAAATTGCCATTGTCTCAATTTCGTGATGAAAGCAAAGGAGTGAAATGAAATCCACAAAGCTCTGGTGGGGAACATCTGCCTCCTACAAACATACATCTGACTTGCATGCTCACTTTGCTTTCTTTTCTCAATTCTTCATCCATCCTTTCTTGCCTACCTGAAGGAAAGAAAAGAAAGCATCTTTAAAAATAAAAGCGTAATATACTAATTAGACTGAACAGCTGAATGACCTTCCGGACAAAGCCAGGGCTGCCAGGGCCGAGGCAAGCTGCTATGGGGGCCGAATCCCTTGCATGGATTTTGTGCATCAGGCCTCTGGACCAATATGAACAAACACATGCCTACATAGATGCATGTGATAATCATGACTAATGTAGCGAAGGGCTCACAGTGCCCAGAGTCAAGACTTCTATTTAATTACAAGACAAAGATAGCAGAGTCACTACAGGGAAAAAGCACTCTTGTATCTTTCCCTCCTTCTTGCCTTTGCTGCTCTCCTGATCCTATCAGCCAAGACATGGACAGAGACCATCGTCTCATAGCTATCAAATAGTGGTAGTTGTCCATCACCAGTGGGAAAGGTGCTTCCAAACTGCTGCCTAGCGATAAAGGGCCCCCAGCGTCATTAATAAGGCTCCAAGAGACACTCATTCTTCAATTTTGCTTCAACCTGCCAGCTTTAAATATAGCACTCTAGCTGTATAAGTCATGCACTCTTTCATGTGGTACGTTGCTTTAGGACATACTTTCTTGTCCTCTAAATTTATCTTGGCTCTGGCTTCCCCTCTGCGATTTAGCTATTTTTCATGGCTTAAAGATGCCTTTTTTTTCTCCTCCTTAGTCTGTGGATTTTCATGACTGTGCCTTGAGATAAAAGGAAATATGTTGGTATAGCTTCCCAGCCTTTTCTCCTTTCTGAGACAAAGCGGCCTAACAGTAACAATCAAAAAATTAAAATAATAAATCTAGCATGTTCAAACCAAAACTTTGACCAAAGCAAATTAACTCAAAAACATCTGTAAGAGAATTTTATTTTACCAGAGAGCCTAAGTTGCAGACAGACACAAATGTCCTTGTCTATTTTCCTTCATAAGAAATAATTCAAAGTAGAAGTGGATTCACTCTGGGCCCGGTCTTTGTCATTACTATTGTTTACTGTTTTCCTTTGCTGAGCAGTGTGACCTTTGGGATTACTGCTGTAGAAATGATAGACAATGTCAACATTATCCTAGGCCATCTGGCATAAGCAGCCTAAGTTCCTTTATTCTCCATGGATAGCTTCTGGGCTTTCCTGAGCAAATCCCTTCACCATCCCTGCTATTTTAATCAATCCTGCACACATGAAGCAGCTGGATCTCTCTGACTTAGCTCAGGAATTTTTTTTTTTTAAATGGAGTTAGTCTTTTCACATCTTGGAAAAGAGAATATGAAGTTCTGGGAAACCTGTACTGACAAAAGTGAGACTTTTGGCAGAGTCAGAGGGGCGGAATCAAGAATGATGGCCAGCCAAAACCGATTTGGTTCAGTGGATAGAGCATCAGCCTGTGGACTGAAAAATCCCAGGTTCAATTCCTGTCAAGCGCATGTATCTTGGTTGCAGGTACATCCCCAATGGAGGGTATGCAAGAGGCAGTTGATCGATCTCATCGATATTTCTAGCTCTCTACTCCTCTCCTTTCCTCTCTGTGGAAAATCAATAAAATATATTTTTTAAAAAGAGTGATATATATAAAACTGAAGGACCGAGTTTTGCTTAAGGGAAGAGTTGAAAACCCCAAGGGCACAGTTGTAACATAGAAAAAAGAATCCTAGTTGTTCTTAATCTCTTGAAAACATTCGATTGGGGACCATGGAACCACAGTCAAAGCAGCATTGGGATTAGACTGAATAGAGAACCTTTTCCAAACTCTGTGTCGCCACAGGATTGGAGCTTCAAGGTGCTTGGGCTGGTGAAACCCAAGGAAAGAGTCAGATGAGTAAGCACAGCTGCAGGAGCACCCCCTCCCGCACAGGCTGTGCACATGGTTTTCACTGCAGCTGTTTCCAGGGCCACAGCAGGCTTGTAATCGTGGGCAGAGAGGCAGCAGGTGAGATCAGTGACAACGGAATCTGGGCCAGGAATAGAGACCATTTTAGACAAATAGCCTCATTTTCCATCTAGTCTGTTCACCAGTCATTCATTCTCCTCACACTGCTGCAGCTTGAGCAGAGGGGAAAGAGCCTCCGGTGTGTGTGTCATATGCCATATGAGTGTACTCTCTTGCATGTGCCAACAGCAAAAGATGTGGGAGAACATGGTAGTTCCAAAGTGACCTCAGAGGGCTGACTCTGAGACATCAACATATGATATCATCTTATCTGCATAATGGGCCCAAACAAAAGCAGACCTGGTGAATATTTGCTTGTGGCAAGTGAGCGGAAGAAAATATAATCTCCAGGGTTTATTAATGCTTCCCTTCTCTCGCTCGTTTTTCTCTATTTAAGATGCTCTTGGGGAAATTATATAAATAATTAACCATGATTTATAGTCATTTAAACTTTTTTTTCCTTATTAAAGCTAATGAAAATATATTCTCCTGATATCTAATGACATAGTACTGGCCATATACAATTGTTACAAGATGTGCTAACTTTCTAATGTTTACTAAAACTGAACAAAATTTCAGATTTCTGTTCCATTAAAGAAAACCTGATGACTTCAGGAAATACTCTGCCTTTAAATGTTGACTCCCCAATCTTCATGTGTTGACTCTAAGAGTCAGCAATCTCCCAAATGGCAGTGGCTCAAGGAGGCAAACATGTGAGAGAAGTAGTGCAGAGACAGAGCCAGAAGGCCCGGTTTCTTTCTCTATAATATGATGTAACATTAGCTTTCTACTTTATAGAATAGTTGTAAAGAATAAAAAGATAGAGTCCATGAAAATGTTTTCCTTTAAAGGATGAATATCTTTGTATCCTTTCACCCATGAGTTTCAAGACATGTTTGCATGTATGTAATGCACACATACATATGTATTTACATATACATGTAGGTATGTACACACATACACATGCATGTGTATACAAGCAAACAAAAATGATTATGCATTTTTGATGGGGTATCCATAGTTTTAATCAGCACCTCAAAGGAACTCATTTTCTTAAATTGGTTAAAAACCTCTGCACCAAATGGGGTTTCACATTATCAGTCATTAGAAATAAGCAAATTAAAACCTCTAGGAGATAC
>PVJN01032275.1:0-24273 GCA_004026805.1 Lasiurus borealis | reverse complement strand
TCCTTCTTCTCCTTCTTCTTTAATCTGGGTCCCCTGTTTTAGACTGTATAACTATCTGCAATTTTGCAATTATATTGGTTTAGAAAGTTGTTCTCTGTCTACCTATATCCTGCCTGGCATACTGGATTCAAATATAATTATTTGAATTATATTTGAATCTCCCATTCATGAATGAATTTTGTTTTCTGTACTAGGAGAAAGAGTAGTGCTTCTCCAGCCAATGAACCTGGCATTGTATCTGAAGAAATAGGTCCTTAGGGTGCATGCTCTGGGTTCTGAAGTGTTGTCTCTACTTCAAGCACAGAAATGGCTTCAAAGGATGCCTGTGCCTTAGATGAGAACCTATTTAAAGCACACCTATTGTTTCGGAGACTTATCATTTACTGATTAAGCTTGGGAGTAAATTGTGTGTTTTAGTAAATTGATTATAGTGCTTATTATTATTAAATGATTCTCATAATCTCTTCTGAAAATCAACTGTTTGCGGATACATGCAGTGGCCTTGAGCATACTCAGTACATTAGTAGGAGAACAGTGTATTAAGTCTAAAGGATGGTTCTGGAAAGTGGGAAGTCAAGCAGATCTAAAGTACATGTGGGCCAGAACCCAGGACTGGATGAATAGAGTGAATATGCTACACATGCAGTAGGCGTGTTCCCTTTTCCATGAGAGAAAAGAAATAGTGCCATAGACTGCATTAGCCAGTCTCATTATATACATACATTGAGTCTTGTGTGGACTTTGTGTTAGCTGTGTTACTGGTGTGCTCTACTGGGGTCAGCTGTGCTGGGTTGGAGTTAGACTTGTTTGCATTTACTGTAATGATGGGGTGTTTGGTAAGTTGGAATGGGCTTTATTAGGCTGAACTAGGCAGCCTTATGCTCTATTTGAAATATACTGGAGTGGATGTGCTAGTCTGGGCTGAAAAGAGGTAGACAGAGATGATGCAAGCAAGAAAAGAGAAACTTAATAGTGTAATAACTTCACTTTTTTGGGTATCATTTTCAACTTGGCAAATATGTGATGAATTCATCCATTCATACCAAATTATTCAGTCATCACTATCTGAGTAATGGGTTTTTTTCCTGTTTATTGAGGATACAGAGATAACAAAATAGGGAAACTACCCTTCAGGGATTCTTGGATTAGGTAGGAAGGCAGACTAGAAAGCAGAGAGTTAAAAGAAAGAAAAATAAATGCAAAGGGAGTGTCTGAGGTAATGTCAGTCATCTCCAAATATTTGTCACTTAACCCAACAAACGTTTCTCACTCATGCAAAGTCTATTGTAGATCTAGACTCTTTTGCTAATTTGCCTTTATTTTTTAAAGTATTACAGATGTCCCCTCCCCCTATGACTCACTCCTCCCCACACCTACCCCCTCCCCAAACCTTCACCACACTATTGTCTCCATTGGCAACTCTTCAGGACAGTTGTCCCCCATGTGTTGGCTTATCATTCCAGTCTATATCAATCTTATGGTTATCTCCACATCAACATATTTTCCCATAATGCCATAGTAGGGAGGGGCTTATATGGGACCATAATTGTTCCACCCAGGAAGGGACATATATTACTTCTTCACATAAGCAAAACTAGTCCCATGAGCCCTCTCTACTTTAAGCAGGCAGGGCGTGGGAGTGCATTCATCTTATGTTCCCGGAAGTGTAAGGGAGTTGGATATTGGAATATTTGTAACCTACCACAGGTGATGATATTCCCAGTGTGAATGTCCACCACATGTGATTCCAGAGATCTCTAAGGACATTCACTAAGCTTTGGGATTCTGCTGTTAATCTCAATGACATCTAATGGGATGGAATTTGTATCTGTACCTAGCATGTTCTCCATGAAGAAATAGTGTAAGAGATTTTTTTAAGGGGTTTCCCTCTGACTGTTCTAAATATGCTTTCTCAGACGTTGCCAGCTGGCTATCATTCAGAGTATTGCACTGGTGTCTCTCGGAGTTAAGGCCATAAGTTTTCATGACACTCTGCTTTTCTATTTTCTTTGGCCCAGATGCAGTGACTGAAGTGAAGACTGATATCTACGTGACCAGTTTTGGCCCTGTGTCAGATACTGACATGGTAAGTGTAGTTCCTGGTAAAGTAAGAGTGAAAAATGATACAACAGATCATTGTGTTTTTTCTCTATGGCAGGGCCTTGTAGCTATGTCCTATGGAGAAGTCTTATCTCAGATGAATTCCCTACCTTCACCATCCTACATTTAGCTGAATCCATCTCTTGCCATGCTCTCCCCACATATTTACATAAAAATACATATTCTCAATAGGAGTAACCTTCCCTTCTTTACACAACTCATCTTTCAAAATGAACCTGGCTTCATATCCACAATTAAACGTCCCCTGATCTCTCTCTTCACATTTTGCCATCATCACACAGGATTAGTACTGTAAGACATGTGGAGAGAGCACTGTGGTGGGGACTCTCACCAGTGGTATTATCAAAGGAGTTTGTTCCTTCCAAACAGGCCCAGGAACGTGGCTTGGCCAGAGTAATGCAGAGTGTTTGGAGTAAGAGTCTAAGCTACTTCTGGAAACTGATCCTTCTACTGATGTGAGCAGTTAGAGAGCTTTGGAGCATATTTAACGAACAGGGCAGAGCATAATAGAGCTAGAAAGCGATGACTCCTACATTATTTGCAAGGACTTTCCCTTCTCCTATTGTTCTTCATTGCTGCCAAAGCAAAAACTGCTGAGGAGAGTTGAGCCAGGAGATCCCATCCTAATGGACCATCTGATTAATACCTACTAAGTATCAGATATTGATTGAATAATTATTATATCAGGAAACAGAAAAACTATTATCTGCTCAGTATGCCCGGCAGTTATTAGATGCTCAGTAAAATTTTGTTGAATGAGTGACTTTCTGTTGAAAACAATTTTTATTTATCTTTAATTTTTTATTAATGTATTACATGTATATATATCTTCCCATTGCCCCCTCCCAGGCCTACTCTACCCCCCAGTGTCTTGCATTCATTGGTTATGCTTATATGCATGCATACAAGTACTTTGGTTGATCTCTTATTTGCCCCACCTCTCCCTAACCTTCCTGCTATAATTTGACAGTCTGTTTGATGCTTTACTGCCTCTGTATCTATCTTTTTGTTCATCAGTTTATAATGTTCTTTATTATTCACAAGTGAGTGAGATAACAATTTTTAAATCAGAAAAAAATATATTTAAAAATATTAAATGTTCATGTTTATTACTTATATTTCTCTGTATCACTATCTTCAGTGAGGCTACTACTTAGCAAGGGAAAGGGCTTCTTTAGACCTGTTGGGTAAATATAAACAGTGTATAGGGACATAGTAGAGTTTTCCCTATAGGTAATATGGAACCATTGAGTAGGGCAGTAAAAATATGCTTTGTTTTAGAATGATTGATCTGGTACTCTGTACAAGATGGACTATAAGGGGCAAAGATGGAGAATCGGAATTGTTTTAGGCATGTTGACTTCACAGGACTATCCCTTCAATCACACAGTTCTAGGAGTCAGTTGGAGAAGCAGGTTAGTTCTCAGGAGAGGGTGTCATCAATGGTTGTGAGGGAAGTCAGGGAGATAGTAGAGGCTTAAACTTTGTATTTCAGGTGTGGAATAAAGAGAAGGGTGCAGGGATATAGCAGACTCCCTGCAAACTCCTTAAGGGCAAGTACCAAGTCTTTATGGTTTCTCTGGCTTTTAATAGAGTCCTTGACGCACAGGGAGAGGTCGGTGAGGGGCATGTTTGACATAGGAAATGGGTCTTTCCTAGGGTCAGTAGGAATGCCTGTATGTCTATCTTTTCAACCTGTTGACTACTAACTTCCACAGATTCAGATCTAGGTGTGCATTAAAACTGTTGCTAGTTAGTAATTCAATAAGTACTCCTTAAAAGTACAAATCTGCATTAAGGGATTCTGGAAATCCTTATATTCAGAGAGAGCTCATAGGCCATTAAGGTTAACCAGATTAACCAAGGATATGCAGCTCTCTCGTTTGGTGGGTATTAGTTAATAATTAGGATTTTCGTAAGAAAGCAACTAAACACACATACACTCACACACGCACACTCACTCTCATTCAAGCACTAACATCCACAAATATACTCAGAAAAATGTATATGCATGTAAGAAAATAGACATAGAATACAAACAACCCACATGTTACCCTAGGTACTCCATAAACACACATGTGCAAATAGATTCCTAAGTCTAGGGATACTACAAACACACAGTCTCTGCCCAAACCAGCTCCTATCTTTGCTCCTTCCCAACCCAAGCAGGCCAACCCTGAAGGCATTTCAAATAATCCAGACTTTCTATCTCTCTTCAAGTTTCATGTTCCACTTGTTTGTTTTTCTTCCTCATGATTAAGTAGAAAAATGGCTCTTTCCTAATAGGGAGAGAAGACTTTGGTCAAATAAACTTGCGGTTATTTATTAGCTGCACTTCCATCCCGTCTTACGGCAGAGTAGCTATCATCATTCTGGCTGGGAAACACATTTCTGGTGTTTTTAAAACCTTCTTCATTGAAAACGTATTCACGCGCTACTTGGTAGATTGGAAAATTGACCCAGGGTCAGGGATGACTTTTGGTGAAGCAATAGGCCTTAACAGCTAGTTGAAGCATGAACCCGGGCTCCCCTGACACAAAAGATAACATGGAAAAATAGATGAAGAGTTATTAGAGTTGGCTGGTTCTTGACTCATTTGGTCTAGAATACTTTTAAGGAAATACAGACAGACTTTTATTCACAACGTGAGGGAATTATGGTGCCATTTTAATCACTGAACCAGCACCACTCATAATCCTTTATAGCCATTTCACTCCTTGGTCAAACACTCACCTCCAAATACATAGATCCTGTGTTTGATAGAATGCTCCATGTCTGTTTTGTTAATATCAGCACCACTGCCTAATTCAGTGTTTGGCATTTGGTAGGCTCTCAACTGTTTATTAAATGTAAATATGAATGAGATGGGAAAAATTAAATTTGAGGATAAAATTATAACTGTGTTCCTCCATTCGACTAAAAGTTCTTCAAAGGGAGAAAACACGTCAGGCACATTTCTGTACCTCCAGCACCTAGCACAGGAATTGACACAGGTACTCTGTGTTTGCTGAGATTAAATAAAATATTAGTAATAAGCCCTGCTGATAAAGACAGGAAGTAACTTTCTTCAAGGGACACTGTTAAATAGCAAGACTAATCAATTTCTGATTGATGGCTCCAAGTTTTAGGCTTGTTCATCAACGTTTTGGTGGCTTCTCCACTCATGAAAATAAAGAGCTGTGACAATAGGGAATTGGGCAGAGATGGAAGCTGAACAGTTGTATATTTTTCTAAGGGGAAAGTCAGAGAAAGAAAGAAACAATGCAGAGCATAAGATATAAATTGTAAATTGGTTATTATGGGGATTTTATAGGCATCTCAAATGAAAGGCTTGTGTTAACCATTTGCAATAAATGGAGATCGATGGTCACACCATGCCTACCTCCTAAGTAGAAATAGCAATTTTGTGTCAATGGGCTCCCAGAAGAGAAACAGAATAAGGGATACAATCCTAATTAGAATAAACAGGCCATGCAAACTTCTCTAATTTTCTATTTTTAGGAGTGTGTAGCCTGCCCTTTTGATGTGGAGATAACGATGAGAGGAGGCTGGAAAAGGTTTAGTAAAAATGCAGTTTCGTTGTCACTTCTCTCTCAAATTGTGTCTGTCTATTCCTTGCCAATGAGTAATGGCTCTTGGCAAGTGGAAAATTTCCCTGGTAACCCAAGAACACTTGAATTCGAATGCAGAGAAACTTGAATACTGGCTTAAAGATGGCATGCTATGCATATGGTCAGATGATGGTTGATGATTGACAGATGATAGTTGATGAGAATAGATCTTAAGTGTTCTTATCACATACACACACAATTAAGGTAATAGAAGTTATTGCCGAGACCGGTTTGGCTCAGTGGATAGAGTGTTGACCTGCGGACTGAAAGGTCCCAGGTTTGATTCCGGTCAGGGGCATGTACCTTGGTTGCGGGCACAACTCCAGTTGGGGGCGTGCAGGAGGCGGCTGATCGATGTCTCTCTCATCGATGTTTCTGACTTTCTATCCCTCTCCCTTCCTCTCTGTAAAAAATCAATAAAGTATATTTTTAAAAAAATTTTAAAAAGATAATAGAAGTTAGTATGGTAATAAATTCACAATGTATATGTATCCTGGTCCAAACCAGCTTCTGCAAAGTTTGTATTCTAGCTCTTCTCCTAAAGCTTCAGGCTCTGCTCTGGTCCTTGGACAGGCCAGAGGTGCAGGGGCCCAGGGTTCTAAGTTATGTATTCAATAATGATCTCTCTGAATGTGAGAAAATAGAGGACAAAAGGTAGTAATATTAGTAGAGTCAGAGAGAATAAATGGTAAACTTAAAATGCTAATTCTAGGTATTATCAGCCTCACCCTATTCTCCAGGGATACTTTAACTGCTTAGATACCTGGCAGATAATAAGTGCCCAGATCCCACTTGTAGAAAAACTTCTTAAGGTATGTGGTTGACAGCCAGGTAATGAAGAAAGTAGATGATGTAATAAGAGAACCAACAGTCCAAATTGATTAGAAAAATAAAATGGAGGATTGGGGGGTCAGAACCAATAAAAGACATTATAATCATAATTATTGGTAACATATTCCAGTAACTTACATTTTGTCCTGACAACTACTTATGAAAATCACGCGAAGTTATCAGAGTGTCCAAATACTGTCTAGGAAAAAATGGTGTTAATTAAAAAGAAGGCTTAGAGACTTCTTTCTTGGTGGTAATGGGCTTGAAGTTATGGCACCTGTTTCCTTTCTAGCACTGGAAAAAGAGGCTACCTCCACTTTAAATCCTCACTTACTGGCAATCTTGGGTACAGAAGAAGAGAGCCTTTGTCTATTTTGAATGCCTTTTAGCTTATCAGTTTCCTCTTATTCCTAGGATACCATAATCCTATAAGCAATATAGAAAGAGGGTCGATGTCTATAGGATTTTTCCTGGGATTCCATGACCAGAAATTTCCTGGCCACTTTATGTAAAATAGACAGGCAGGGCACATAAACAATGCTAATAAGACAATTTCAAGGGCTAAATACAACTAAAAAGGGGCATATGGATTATGAGTCTCTAAAATAGAAAATGATAAAGAGGAGGCAAAGAGCAAAGGGAAGTCTGGAAGGCCAACACAAATGGGGGAGGGTAGCCTGCATATGGGACAATGACAGTGCATTTACTGTAATGTAGTTGTTATGTACCTTGGCCTCAGACCCTGCTAATGTGGAATCAACCTCGAGGTCCTTTCTGTTGGCTGCTTTAAAACACTGCACAATGTAGGATTTCAAGACATTCAAGCTCTCATACCAACCCAAACATTCTTCCCCAAGAGCCATATGTCCTTACAAATCATTTCTGACTGGTACAGGAAATTCATTGTGTCTTTCCCGAGAGACAGACTTAGGCTTATTATCTGGGAGATGGAATTTAAATGCCTCACAGAACAGCAGAATTTGTTTGTCGAATTAGAGGCACTCATCCTTGGAGAATATACATGGGTCAATTTTCAAGGAAAGAATGGATTTCCTTCCTTCTTACCTTCCTTCCTCCTTCCCTCCCTTCCTTCCTTCCTTCTTTCTTTCTATTGGATTTCGAGAATAGTCAGGTCAAAATCGGATTGCTTTTGGCCAAAGATCACAGGATACTTATGGAGCAAATAATTACAATGTGATTTTCCCCAGTAGTTTTTACTTTGTAAAGAATGATATTTTTAAGAATGCGTATTCATCATCCAAATTTTTTTAAATCTTAAAAATGTTGCCATTATTTATTTTTTAAAGTCTGAAGATACACATGGAGTTCCCTGTGTACCTTAAACTAACTCCATTCCTCTCCTTCCCCAGAGATAATCACAGGCTGGAAGTGATTGTATCACATAGAGACACATCAAAATAGAGAAAATAGTTTAATAGAATCTCATGTACCTAACACCCAACATCAAAAATTGTCATCTTTTTTTTGGCCAATTGTATTTAATCTATATTCCTACAACTACCCCAAACTCTTTTCTCCTATTTTATCTTATTTTCTTAAACTTAAGTTTTCTATATTTTTAGTAATGTTAAAACAGCTTAGTTTTGGTTTTGTTCATCCCCTGTATTATGTATTTTTTGTTTTCTGTTTCGCTGATGTTTTCTTTTGTCTGGATTATATTTTCTTGGGATACTCTGTGGTCCTTCTGGTTTCTTAAAGTAGATTAGTTTATAGTTTTCCATTTTCTTAAGACTGTCTATAAGGCTTCTTTATAGCTGTCAATTTCTCTCCCAGTACCACTTGAAGAGTCCACTATAAGAATTCATACACAAGCATTTTCACTGTTGTTCAGTTCCAAGTATTTCCTAATATACTTATTTTTTTCTTTGTTTCTCAAAAACTTCAGTGGATTTTTCAATTTTCAAAAATAAAACTTTGTTATTAATTTCTTTTTTTAAAATCCTCACCCAAAGATATTTTTCCATTTATTTTAAGAGAAAGTGGAAAGGAGGGAGAGAAACAGAAAGATCTATGTAAGAGAGACCCATCGGTTGGTTGCTTTCCGCATGCACCCTGACCAGGACCAAGGATGGAGCCTGCAACCATGGTACATGCCCTTGACCGGAATCGAATCCAGGATCCTTCAGTCTGAGGGCCTAACTCTATCCATTGAGCCAAACCGTCTAGAGCTGTTATCAATTTCTAATTTAATGCCTCATTGAAAGAAGGTGGTTTATAAGATATGGAATCTTTTTTGTGTTTTACAGTAAAATCTTGATATAAGTGAGTAATTTTAATAAAGATATGTCTATTAAAGCCAAAAGTCCATTGTGTAATAAAGTAAGTTTGCCAAATGCATATGTTAAAAATTGGCCAATTAGCTAGCTGGATTGTGAGCTGATTTTCAACAAGCATTTATTTGTAGTCATGTTCCCTCCACAATGTATTTGTATTTGCTTTTGCAAGTCTATCTAGAGTTATCCCCATCTTTAGACCAATTTTATGTTAATGTTTTTGCTTAAAAGCACCAAATCAGGCAGATAGTATACATTTAACATCAATCTCATATATGATTAGGCCTAAGATTTCTAAATCTTGGTAGAAATGCTTCTTCTAAACCCTCTTCATTCAGAATTCATGCTTGGATAGACAAGTTTCCTTTCTGAATTTTCATTTTGTGGACTGATTTTGTCTAGCTCATTTTATGTAATTAATCTTTTTGTTGAAGTTGAATCCTTCAGGATCTTGGTTTTATGTAGCAGTCTAGTTCTAACATTTTACCTGGCACAGTCCTGATTTATACTTGTTGTCCTGGTATAATTGTAGCTAAAATTTCCTATCACTATCAAAACTGTTCCAGTTTAGACAATAAAGTATATAATACCCTAATCCTTAAGCAGGATCATGCTGGGTATTCTAGAGGAAAAGAAAAACTCGATTGGATAATCTGAAGAGGGAAGAATGGTTAAAACTGAACTCAGATCTGTTTTGCTTAGCATAATATAATCAAGGTCCATTCATATTCCCCCAAATGGCAATATTTCATCTTTCCTTATAGGTAAATAGTATTCCATTTGGTGGGAGGCACACAATGCAATATACAGTTCATGTATCATAGAAATGAACACTTGGAACTTATAAAATCTTATTGACCAACTAGAGGCCCAGTGCACGGATTTGTGCACTGGTGGGGTCCCTTGGCCTGACCTGCAGGGATTGGGCCAAAACTGGCTCTCTGACATCCCCCAAGGGGTCCAGGATTTCGAGAGGGCAGTTCTTGGGTGATGCATGCCAGAATCGGGTTCCCTCCTGGTGTATCACCTGAGAACCACAGCTGCCAAGTCACCACAGCTCAGCAGCTCCTGTGTTGAGCATCTGTCCCCTAGTGGTCAATGTGTGTCATAGCTACCAGTCAGAGTGTCTTCCCCCTGGTGGTCAGTGCATGTCATAGCTACTGGCTGGTTAGCCAGTCAGCTGGTCTGTTGGTTGATTAGGCTTTTATGTATATATAGATGTCACCCCAATAAATTTAACTAAAAAGGAAAATTAAGTAAAATCTCAGACATTTCATGTAGCAGAATTTTTAATGACATATCTCCTAGGACAAAGAAACAAGGAAAAAATAAACAAATGGGACTACATCAAACTAAAAAGCTTCTGCACAGAAAAATAAACTATCACCAAGATGAAAAGGGAATCTACAGTATGAGAGAGCATATTCGCCAATGATACATCTGATAAAGGCTTAATTTCCAAAATATATAAAGAAATAATACAACTCAAAAAAGGAAGATAAACAATGCAATTAAAAAATGGGCAAAGAACTTGAATAGACACTTCTCTATTGAGGAATTGGGGCAGAGTATACTAGGATACCCAGATTTAGGGTACCATTCCTACTGTGGCTCTCTTTCTTCTAGGACTCTCACCCCTAAATTGTCAGATTATTTGCCACTTTGAGGCAGTAAGGCTGTGTTATTGTGCCATATGAATTCGAGGTTTGGAGGAACACCTTTAAGAAAAAAAGGCCACAAATGTAATTTTAATCCATTGGTATTACCATCTTCCAATGGTAAACTTTTCTCAAGTATTTGCCTGCTTTTAGTCGCTTTCCATTGCTTTAAAATAGTCTATCTTTCTATTTGTTTATTTAAATTTTATAATTAATAGCTATAAGAGGATATATCCAAATGATTTAGTCTGTTGCTACAAAAACATAGAACATTTATTATTTTAATTTGTGTTTATATTAACAGCAATTTTGAAAATTTTCATGTTTATTAACCATTTTTATCCATTTCATGAATTTTCTGTTAATATCATCCATTTTCTATTTGTGTGTTCCTTTTTAACTTATCTCTAAGAGTTTCTTATATATTAACTATATTAAGATATTAATTTATCAAACATTTTTATTTGAGGCTCACATGAAATATGTTCTAAAATCCCAAGTTTTGTATTTGTGGTGATATTTGCATAGCCCATGAATACAGACGGTAGCATGGTGAAGGACTGGCTGGAGGGAGGGTGTGTGCCTTTGACCGGAATCGAACCCTTTCAGTCCGCAGGGTGATGCTCTAACTGCTGAGCAACCCGGATCGGTGTGGTTAGCTTTTATGATGTGCAGGGTAATGTTGGCAGGGACTTTCCTAAGCAAAATCTTGTCAGATATATTATCTCTGTACCTACTGATCTCCATGGCATTATTTTTCAATCATAATTATTTATTGTACTCACCCATATTTAGTGTTAATAGGCCGCTGCCTTTCTGCATCAGAGGAAATATTGCAAGGTAATTAATATTTGCTAAGGACACTATGTGTCCTTCCTAAACACTACTTAAACATTGTTCTCTCTTTTTTGTTCCTAGGAGTATACCATTGATGTATTTTTTCGACAGACATGGCATGATGAAAGATTGAAATTTGATGGACCGATGAAGGTCCTTCCACTGAACAATCTTCTGGCTAGTAAGATCTGGACCCCTGATACCTTCTTTCACAATGGGAAGAAATCCGTGGCCCATAACATGACCACACCTAACAAGTTGCTCAGACTGATAGACAATGGAACCCTCCTCTACACAATGAGGTCAGAAAGTGATATCCCTTTCTAAAGTATAACTGGGGGTAGTACTAGGGTTTAAAGCAGCATGTTTAAGGCTATCCATTGAAAATTATTTTAAGTTTATCTTAACACATTTTCAGGTATACATACTCATATATACATATGAACATTCTAAAAAACACAGAGTTATATGTTCATGATGTATAAATGCTGCATACTCCAAGATGTGCATTAATACACATGCATATATATTTTCAAAAACACTTAAATACATGGATTCATAGCCATATACATAGACATGAACATGGTGACAGTCAGAATAGGCTAACTTTAACTGTAACAACCAAGTACTGTGATGCAGAGTTATGAGAATCACATGAGATAATGACGGATATTTTCTGAAACAGAAATTCTTATGCAGAATACAGCAGCATATGTTTAAGGCCACATGGTATTGGAATGCTGAGGAGTGAAGTTTCCAAAGAACTTAAAATTTTATCTTCTAAGCCAGCAATTGCCAACCTTTCGGACCTCACAGACCACCAGTTGGTGACCGCTGTTTTAAGCAATATATAATGAGTCATCAGAAATATAAAATTGTGATGGTTGTTGTGCTTTGGAGGATTGTGATGGTTGTTATGCTTTGGGAATAGAAAAGTATGATATTCAGGATTAGGCAAAAGAAGCCTTACAGTTGTTTGTATGGAAAATAACACAATAATCTACATTAATAAAAGCCTAGGTGGCCCTCACATGCAATGTCATCACAGGATGGCTGTCAGATGATGGCCCCACACACAGTGAAGGCGGGGCCCAGTGGCTGCTCCGCATGATGAGGCCTGGGGGTTCCGCAGCTCTGTGCAGCTTGGAGGAGGCTGGCCCTGGTGTCTCCACCACCTCACGCAGAGGTGGTGGGTCTTGGTGGAGGAGGTGGTCACGGAAGGGGTGGGCAGTTGTAGGTGATTGGGCCAGCAGGGGAGTGGTTAGGGGGTGATCAGGCTGGCAGCCAGAAGTGGTTAGGGGCAATCAGGCAGGCAGGCGGTCAAGTGGGATCAGGCCTAAACCAGCCAGTCAGACATCCCTTGAGGGGTCCCAGATTGGAGAGAGTGCAGGCTGGGCTGAAGGACACCACCCCCATGCATGAATTTCATGCACCAGGCCTCTATTCTTATATATATAAAAGCCTAAGTGACTGAACGATTAAATGACCAGTAGCTATGATGAGCACTGACCACCAAGGGGTAGACACTCAATCTAGGAGCTGTCCCCTGGTGGTCAGTGCACTACCACAGCCAACCTCCAGTGGCCAGCCAACCTCCCCTCAGTTTGCCAACCTCCCACGGTTCCTCCCTCTGTCAGGCTGGCCCCATTGGCCCAGATCGGGGTAGCTGGCCAACCTTCCGTGGCCCCTTCTCCCAGCCAGCCAACATCCCACAGCCCCTTTCCATGGCCCCAATTGGACCCAATTGCTGGACAGGAAGAGGAACCCCACCCATGCACAAATTTGAGCACCGGGTCTCTAGTAGATAATAATACAAGAATAACCTCTGTGTTTTGTGTACTCTCAACTATAAACCTACTTTTGCCCAACCCTATATCTTTCATTTTTAAAAAAAATCTTCGTTGCCGAAAGTATTACATATACCCCCTTTGACATCTTCTAGCCTGTCCCCATCTCCCACCCCTGGCTCCCTTTGAATCCAACTCTTCTATCTGCCAATTCTAGGCTTTCTGTTAGGTACTTAGGTGCTCATCACTGTCAGGCACTATCCTCTGGCTTTCTGCAATCTGATTGAAGCTCCAAGCAATCCACAGTTTGTGTCTGTCTCCACAGGCTGCAAGCAGGAGGGGCCAATCTGCCCTCTAATGTAAGTTTGTTAGCATCATGGGGCCCAGGGCTGGGTCATCAGTTTCCCTTGGTTCTCTGGGCTCCACCTCTGCCCGCCTTGGCCTGCTATCCAGCTTTCAACCTTAATCATTCATAGTCTGTTTCTGAAAGGGCTTTAGGTGGGGAAGTGCTGTTTGGCTTTCAGGGAATATGGGGGGGGGTGTTTTCCTGTCCCAGAGCTACTCTTCTATGAGTGACCCAAAATATTACTCTACCCTTGGCTAGACAGAGATAATCAGCTGAAAACATAGAGCTTTAACAGTTCTCCTGAGAGAAATTATCAGTCTGATTCTCAGGATATTGGGGCAGATCCACTCTGCCCTTGTCCAGACACTAAAGGCTCCTTGAGACTGTTCAAACTCATAAGCTTGACCTCTGCTTTTGTTTCCTCAGAAAATCTCAAAATGCAGGGTGTGGCATGCAGGGATCCTGTGGGTGGGGCAGGCTGTATCAACTAGGGTGGGTCTTATTTCTTTTCCCACCATGAAGCTACTGGAAGCAGCTAGCTCCTTCCAGGAAAAATGGCCACTTTGGTTTGGGGGCCTACAACCAAATGCTCCTGGCTGCTATTTTGCTAAATCTCCCCACAATGTTTCCCAACCCAGTCTCCTTAGGCACCACAAGTGCGCACCTCCCTCCCTGCACAAAAGCCTCAGGTATAGCTGCAGATGAAAACTCCTGGGTTCTGGGGGAATGGAGATGTGGAATTATGAAGAAGACTGAGGATGATTATTTGAGAAGGGCAGAAGATGAAGTTGAACAAAGGATTAGCCACCTGGAGATAGAGTTGGATGAATGGAAAGAAGATGACCACTGGACCCTTCATTTTTGTCTGAATGAGAGAAGTTTAGGAAGACAGGAGTTCATGCAGAATGCCCTTGTGCTTATTCTAAAGTACAGAATAGAGGAGATACAGAAGTTTAGAAGCGGGATAAAGCCATTGGTTCCCTTACACAATATATGCTTCACCTTGGACCCTGGACAATGGGTCCAGAGTAAGACCTAAGTTGAAGACTGAAAATAAATGCTTGGCTCTATTTGTGGCACCATGATTTATTCATCTGGTGACTTTTTTTTTTTGTAAGATACACATTACCTCTTTTCTCATTCAAGTAACAGTATAGCTGCTACCTTCTTGAAGAACACTTAAAAAGCACAAATTGGATAAAGTCTTAAGAACACTTAGAATTTTTCAGAAAGTGTTTGTTGCTCTACCACATTACTGTTATTATTTTTGATCCTCAGGAATTATATCTGGATTCCATGAGAAAACTACAGAATGATAGCTTCTTAGAAAAATCTTACCAAGGATTCCAGGGCTGTGTAACTAGGGCAGTTGAGAATGAAGCCTTGTCTTGTCTCATCTTGAGACCTCAAGACAACCATAAAAATGCAGGCCAAAGCTCATTACCTGCTGCTTACTTCAGCAGCACACATACTAAAATTGGAATAGTATAGAAAAGATGAACAGAACCCTGATCAAAGTGATACACATGTTTGTGAATTTTCCATCTTATCAGACATGAATGTATAGGGAACTACATTTCTATTAATGACATTTTATTTATTGACTAAAGGTCCGGTGAACAAAATTTGTGCATGTGTGTGTGGGGGGGGGGCAGTGTCCTTTAGCCCAGCCTACTCCCTCTCCAATCTGGGACACCTTGAGAGATGTCTGACAATTGGACATCCCTCTCACAATCCAGGACTGCTGGCTCCCAACTGCTCACCTGTCTGCCTTCCTGATTGCCCCTAACTGCTTCTGCCTGCCAGGCTGATCACCCCCTAACCACTCCCCTGCCAGCCTGATTGATGCCTAACTGCTCCCCTGCCAGCCTTTTTGCCTCTAACTGCCCTCCCCTGTGGGCCTGGTCCCTCCCAACTGCCCTCCCCTGCTGGCCATCTTGTGGTGGGCATCTTGTGTCCACATGGGAGCAGGATCTTTGGACCACATGGGGGCAGTAATCTGGTATGTTTGAGTGATGGTCAATCTGCATATTATTCTTTTATTAAATAGGATGAGGATATGGATACATATGTTCATTGCATTTTTCTTTATACGTATGGCATATGAATGTTGCATACTACATAAAACAGTTCCAGTGATTATTTGAGTATTAGGGACAAGTACTCATTGAATTTAACTAGATTTTATCCCATTGACTTGAATCATTCATTCAACCCATTTATGAGTGCTTATCATGTTTGTGGATTTTGGAATAAGTGCCGATATATAGAGATAAATAAGACACATAACATGCTCTTAATGACCTTACAGCCCAATGATTAAAGCAGATATGTCCACAGATAGCTGCACAATAATATAAAAGTCCTTAAACAGAGAGAGGTGCAAAATATATTAGAATTACAGTGCAAGGAACATCCAAAATTATGTTAATGGCATCAAGGAAAGTTTTAGAAATAAGGCAATGCTTATCCTATATCCTGAATCTTGAAGAAAGTGTAGGTACAGGGTAAGGTACAGGAGGGTATTCTAGGTAGAGGAAATAGCATGCACAAAGGTATTCATGAATTGACACAAGTCATCATAAAACTAGGAATACAGTGATGAGCAAAAATAAATGAAGTATCTGCCCTCTCATATTTTAGTGGGGAAAACAATGAAATAAATCATGACAGTAAAGTAGAATAAAGTGAGTCTATGGAGAATAGCCACAATGAATTCCAGAGGAATTTACTTTTAAACTGAGACTAAAAAGAAGTGAAGAGTTAAGTTAGAGTAAAAGATAGAAAATGTTTCATAGAGAATGGGTGAAGGGAGGAAGAGACAGAGAAAGAGAGAGAGAAGAAGGAGGAGGAGGAGGAGGAGGAGGAGGAGGAGGAGGAGGAGGAGGAGAAGAAGGAG
Source organism: Lasiurus borealis (assembly GCA_004026805.1). Classification (NCBI taxonomy): domain Eukaryota; kingdom Metazoa; phylum Chordata; class Mammalia; order Chiroptera; family Vespertilionidae; genus Lasiurus; species Lasiurus borealis. Next base: position 7,889 of record PVJN01032275.1, on the reverse strand, counting down.
GAGAAAGGAAAAGAGAAAGGGAAAGGGAAGTGAAGGGGAAGGAGAAGGTATGAAGGCCAAGGGAATGAGGGAGGAGGTGGTAATAATACATTAAAGAAACTAAAAGAAGTTCAGTGTAACTGGACCACAGAGGAAAGTGCAGAGAAGTGTCCTGGGTTGAAGAAGGGGTGCTTATAAGCTATGTTGTCAGGGATTCATTAAATAGTTTATTACAAAAGAATGACACAAACAGATTTGTATTTTTGATCACTCTGGGAGCAGTGTGGCAGGTAGATTAGAGGAAAGCAAGGACGAAGATTAGGTGTCTAGTTTTATGAGCTGCAATACTCTAATAATAATAGTAATAACAATTACTATGTACTACAGAGCTACTATTGCCACTTTATTAAAACAACTCTAATCTTCACAAAAACTATTCAAAATAGGTATTATTTATATTTAATTGATCTAAAAAGTAAAGATTAAAATTAATAATTATTTATGCAAGATGATGCAGTTATTAAGCAAATTAAGGACTGTCTGGCTTAAAACTACTGCTTTTTCCACTAAATAAGGTTTTTTTAAAAAATATATTTTTATTGATTTCACAGAGGAAGGGAGAAGGAGAGATAGACATATCAATGTTGAGAGAGAATCATTGATTGGCTGCCTCCTGCATGCCCCCTATTGGGGATTGAGCCCAAAACCCAAGCATGTTCCCTTGACCAAAATTGAACCCGGGACCCTTCAGTCAGCAGGCTGAGATTCTATCCACTGAGCAAAACCAGCCAGGGCTAAATAATAATTTTTTAAAGGATATGCATCTATTATATGTTCAAAAGGTAGCACTGGTGGCATTCAGTGCCTGATTGGAAGTTGGTGGGGTCAGGATGTTGTATGAGTGCTTCTTGTAAGTAAATGAGTCCCCTGGGATAATGGAAGTACTAAAGGTTAGGAAAAAATGATAATCCAAGTGTTAACATCTTCATTGAATGTGGATGAAAAAATAAACCTTTGGAAAATAACAGTGATAAGGAAGTATTTTGAGAAATACAGCCAACCAGAATACCTTTTTGGAAATATTTCTGCATGACAGATGGGGGATAATAGTTTGGAAGTGATATAGCATGTTTATCCTGTAGTTATAGGGAGACATTATTGTTTTTTTAAAAAGTGAACAACATGATCAGGTCATTCATGTTATAGTTCAAATATGACAGATTTAGAATATATGTTCGGTAGTAAGACTATGCCTGGACCTTCCTCTGTAAAATGGGTTGAATCAAAACAATACTTGCCCCACAAGGCAGTTGTGGGGAGTAAATATGATAAGCCATGTCAGTTGCTTAACATATGTCCTGGAAATGTCCTCCTTGTAGAGGTGTTTGTGTTAATGTCCCTACTTTTAGAATTACTTTGACACAATGGGGTTTTATAAAGTTGAATACATTGCACAGTGTCTTCTATGTATTAAGCTACACAATAATAGGGTCCTATACTTAATGTAGAATTAAAGAAAATAAGCATTCATTTCTCCATCTTGCATCATCAAGAAGAAAATGGTATTTTTCTGAACCAATTAAGAGGTTTGCTGTCATATTAGACCTTCATGCCTTCCTTTATTCTTTGTTATATGAGTCAGTTTTGCTTATATACTTGGGGTGTTTCAAAGACAAATCTTTAGAAAGATAAATTTGTGCATGAATATTGCCGAGACCGGTTTGGCTCAGTGGATAGAGCGTCGGCCTGCGGACTGAAGGGTCCCGGGTTCGATTCCCATCAAGGGCATGTACCTTGGTTGCGGGCACATCCCCAATAGGGGATGTGCAGGAGGTGGCTGATCAAGGTCTCTCTCTCATCGATGTTTCTAACTTTCTATCCCTCTCCCTTCCTCTCTGCGAAAAAATCAATAAAAATGTATTTTTAAAAAAAATTGTGCATAATGCCAGGACTTCAAATCTTAACAGCAAAGCTCTTCTCTTCCTACTTTAGATGTAAATGGCTTGCCCTTGTGTCTTCATTATAGAGACTACCTGTGAAATGGACAGGGACCAGTGAAAGCATTTATGTCACATTGCTAGTTGTATATGATTTAATGTAATCAAAACAACCAGACATTGATAGCTTTATTGCACATGGTCCTTTTTTTGTTATGACTTTAGGAGATTCCACTTATAGCTCTTTATTCATTTAGCTCACAACTAACTCACAGAAGTGGTTCACACTTAGTGAACCTCACTCTAATGAACAGAAGTAAGAGCATAGATGATAAAGTGGCTCATTTTGGACTCTGAGAAAGCTTGTAATGAGGGGAGAATCAAGTAATAGTACAAGTTCTCAGTCAATTACAAATTATTCTTTGCACTTCACATGATGTTATTAACCCTTACCTTCTAAGAGCTCATATCTTTCAGAAATGATAGGACACGTTGTTCACTGTATTATAAGGCATAATAGAGGTTTCACAAATAGCCAATAATGAAGTACTGTGAGCTGAAAACTATACATTTCATCATGATTTGGAGGTCTGGACCCAGATATGGGAGAGCATCATAGGGGAACTGATATTTGAGCTGGAGGGATGGAAGGAAGAATGTACTCCCAGCAGGTCCTCACACATTTGTTTCATTTTCGCCAGCTGCAGGAGGAAATTGGGGTCTTGAACTAACAAGAATTTCCTTTAGCCGAGACCAGTTTGGCTCAGTGGATAGAGCGTCAGCCTGCGGACTGAAGGGTCCCAGGTTTGATTCCGGTCAAGGGCATGTACCTTGGTTGCGGGCACGTCCCCAGTAGGGGGCGTGCAGGAGGCGGCTGGTCGATGTTTATCTCTCATCCATGTTTCAAACTCTCTATCCCTCTCCCTTCCTCTCTGTAAGAAATCAATAATATATATATATATATATATATATATATATATATATATATATATATAAAGAATTTCCTTTATTCTCAAAGGCAAGATGCTAACCTCCAAGCAGATTGAGTTAAAAAGCTCACTCTAACACAAGGGGGATTTACAGATCATCAGAAGGTTTGTCTAGTTCCAAAGAACAGCTATTTTAGATGCTACCCCTAAACAGGGTAGAGACCTATGTTGTAGTGAGACCTATGGACTTTAAAATTGGAATTAGGTCCTCCAGCTCTGAGTCCCAACTCTGGCACAGATCAAAAGTATAACCATGAATAAGGCATTTCTCTGCTCTGGGCCTCAGTTTTTATTATTATTTTAATGACCTGAAAATACCTGCTCTGCCTATCTTGCAAAAATAGTTATTAAAAAAGAAGCATTTGTTGACTATCCAATCATTATACTAGGGATGGGATTACAATGATAAGTAGAGACCCCTTTCTCAAGTTGCTCACAGTCTAGTGCAGAAGACAGACACATAAACAGACTGCGAACATTATGTGCTGTTAAAAATGATCAAAGAAAAGCAAGTTAGGCAACGCAAACAAACTTTATTAACACATCATGAAGTGAACAGACTCCATAGGGAGAACTGCAAAATGGGGCAGAAGGCAGGAAGATTTTATAGGATAAAGAATAAAGAACAAAGAAGAAAAAAAAACTAGAAAAGATCTGATTGGCAGGGGCAAATAGTTACCCATGTTTGGTATAAGAAGGCCTGGAGTTGTCTTGGCATTTGGGGATTATCTAATTGGATACATTATGTTTCTGGCCAAGCAAAGTTTTACAGGGACACGAGTTATTTAAGTTTCAGTTTGTTGACCTAACCCTCCAGGCAGGAGTAGCATTATCTGGAGGCGAGAAGGTTATTTCAACAGTGATAAAAACTAAAGTATTTGTCTAAAGTGCCCTGGGATTTCTGTGAGCCAGAGAACTCAACTATGCCTATAGGGCACACACAAAGCATTGTGTAAGAGGTAATATTTGAGCAAGGACTTGAAAGAAATTTGTCTCACATATAAATAAAAAATGGCATTCCAGGCAGAGGGGAAAAGCAGTGGGTACAAAGACACAGAAGCATGAAAGCTTCGGTAAAATCACAGGTATTTGAAGATGGCTGGAGAGTTGGGGACCGTGTGAATATGAGAAAATGAGGCTGGAGCTACACATCTGAGTAATTGTTACAACTGAGATGTGCTGCCTCTAAAGCAGCGGTTCTCAACCTGTGAGTCACGACCCCTTTGGGGATCGAACGACCCTTTCACAGGGGTCGCCTAAGACCATCGGAAAATGCAGATACTTACATCATGATGCATAACAGTAGCAAAATGTCATGGTTGGGGGTCACCACCACATGAGGAACTGTATGCAGGGGTCGCGGCCTTAGGAAGGTTGAGAACCGCTGCTCTAAAGGCTAAATGCAGTGGTAGAGTGTTGACCTTCCAGTGTAGGATTTTACCTGTAGTTCCAGGATTTAATGGCAAGCCCGAGACTACTGGGATTCTTGTGACTAATATGCTGCTTGGTTTGGGTGGTTGATAGTGGTATATTTCAAGCGACTCATCCTCTACTCCTCTACTGGTAATGGCTATTCATTTACTATCTTTTCTTTTTCTCCATAAATCCTAGATCCTGCCCTTTAATCCACGATGATAGAAATAGCCTGTCTGGCACATCAGCCACTCCAGAAGTAATGCTTACACTTTGGTTTTTAGAAAACAAAAAACAGAAAACAAAAAAACACAGTTCTCTGAATGCAGATCAGATTGTTCTACTTCTAAAAGACCTAAATGACATATTGCCTAGGGACTCATACTGAGCTCCAGAGACCCTTGTCCCTATTAATTTAAGCTACTCCTTCCTCTCAATGTGTTGATAGTCTAGCTGAACAATGAATGCATATACTCAATAACATTTACATGTTTAAGTGTTAGGACTCATTAGTTCATGGACATATTTTTTCTCTAGACATGTTTTTTTCCTATTTTATGCCCTCATTTGACGATTTTTATTCTATATGAAAAAAACAACTAGAAATAATTTTTTATTTTTTCTGTAGGGCAGTTGTTAATAAGTAGATTATTCATGTCCGTTTTCTAATTTTTAGAATTCTCAGTTGAGTTATGGCATGTATATTTTAAGGCCAGCAAATATTATGTGAATAGTTCCCCAGCATTACGGGTAAGAAATGTGTTCTAGCCCTCACTGGTTTGGCTCAGTGGATAGAATGTCAGCCTGTGGACTGAAGGGTCCCAGGTTCCATTCTGGTCAAAGGCATGTACCTTGGTTGTGGGCACATCCCTAATAGGGAGTGTGCAGGAGGCAGTTGATCAATGTTTCTCTCTCATGGATGTTTCTGACTCTCTATCCTTCTTCCTTCCTCTCTGTAAAAAAATCAATAAAATATATTTTTTAAAAAAGAAATATGTTCCAAACATTGCAGTAGTCAAAGGTTAAAAATGGGAAATTAGCTTAGTAAAGTGAGAGGTATTATCAAGAAGGGTCACTTTCAACATGCCAAAGGCAAATAGACACTGAAGATATGGATGCAATAGGATATGAATTGGATTTTTTTCTTGTTGGCTTAGTGCATTGGGTGAATTCCCATTTAAAAGCAGATGTCTTACATGTGATAGTCGATCTAGTTTGAGAAACATGTACAAAAAAATCTTAAAAATGCAAAGCAATGTATAATAAGTGCAAAATAAATACTGTTTTTGTTAATGATATAGTACAATATAAAAATCATAAAATAGTATAGTAAGAAGAATCTCTGATATGTGTGCTCATTTTGAAAATGTGCATACAGTCAAACCTTGGTTCTCGAATGTCTGCCATCTTGAATAGTTTGTTTCTTGAGCAAGTTGTGCACAGGAAAATATCTCAGCTGTCAAACAAAACTTGACCCAAAGGCCCTTTTATGCTGATACCTTTCTCTCAGATGGCAAAGGAGAGAATGCATGAGTATGAGTCAATTTACCACTAAACCCTGCATTCTTACCATCTCAAGAAATTGTGCTGTTGTTGTTTTTAAGCTTTTGTTGCTGCTTATTATTATTAAATGCATACAGTAAGTCACCATAGGACCTAGGAAGGTTAGTGATAGCAGCAAAGTAAAAAAGAAAGTTGTGAGAAAAAAATAGAGCTTAAGAAAGAAACAATTGCAAAGTAAGATAGAGGTGTTCAAGTGTTGTCTGATCTGGCTACTGGGTGAAATGGATTATTCACATAATTTTAAAACATGAGAGACCATCGAGAGTGTTGATATCTTTTTAATTTTGTAAGAGCTTTTCTTGAACTATCATTTACATATGCTAACATTCATCTGTTTTAAGTTTCAGGGATTTATATTAAATACACAGAGTTAGGCAACACTAACCAAATGTGGATTTATAGCATTTCCATCACCTCCAAAAATCCCTTCAAAAATTTCCAGTCACCATCCATTCTCAGCCCTAGTCCTTGGCAACCGCTAATCTATTTCCTGTATCAATAGATTTTCCTTTCCTAGATACTTAATGTGAATGGAATCATACAATATGTTTCCTTTTGAACAATATATGCTACTTTTACTTAGCATAATGTATTCGAGATTATCCATGTTGTGTAAATTCCTTTTTGTTAATGACTAATATTCCCTCATATGGATGTTTCATATTTTACTTATTCATTCATCATTTGATGGACATTTAGATTGTTTCTGTGTGTTTTCTTTTGGCTATGATAAATAACTCTACTATTAATAGGTCTTTCTGTGGACATATGTATTCATTTCTCTTGGGTAGTGGAGAATTGAAATGGAACCATAACATTTTAAGTGAAGTTTATGTTGAAATTTTAAAGAAACTGCCAAAATGTTTTCCAAAGTATGCTTTAGCATTATATATTTCCACCAATAATTTATGAGTCCCATTTTCTCCAAATTTTTGTCAACACTTGATATTGTCAGTTTTTTTTACTATAGTTATTATAAATCACACATAGCAGTGTCTCGTTGTGGTTTTAATTTGCATTACTCTAACGATTAGTAATGTTGAGCACATTTTCAAGTATCTGTATGCCTTTTTTGTAGTGGTGTTTATTCAGGTACTTTGCCAATTAACAATAGTTAAAATTTTCCAAAGTGGGCATTTTATATATATTAAACGTACTCATCACACAAAATAATAATTATTATTATTATTTAAAAAGAGGGTAGGGGATTTTTTTTGGAGTGGATGGAGATGTTTATGACATAGATTGTGGTGATGAGTATACTACCCTGAGTACAGTCAGGGTGCTTTCTGCTGCAGAAAAAGCTTAAATAAGTCTTAAAAACTGTGGCAAGGTAGAGGGAAGGCAAGAAAGGAAGACAGTATGATACAAGAGGTTAGAGAGCTTTAGGATATGTTTAAGAGCCAATGAAAAGAGCACAAAATAATTTAGCTTGTCCTCATCAATCTCTGCTTTCTGCTCTCTGTTCTGCTTAGGAGGGATGGGCAACAAGGAGATGGGAAGGAAGATAGGAGATGGTCAATTTGCATATTACTCTAGTAATATGCAAACTGACCATCACTCCAATACACAAGATGGCCACCCCCATGTGGTCAAAGATGGATGCCCCCATGTGGACACAAGATGGCCACAACAAGATGGCCAACAGAGGAGGGCAGTTGGGGGAGACCAGGCCTCTAAGGGAGGACAGTTGGGGGAGACCCAGGCAAGCAGGGGAGGGCAGTTGGAGGCAACCAGACTGGCAGGGGAGGGCAGTTTGGGGGGAACAAGGCCTGTAAGGGAGGGCAGTTGTGGGGAACCAGATCTACAGAGGAGAGCAGTTATAGACAATCAGGCCAGGAGAGGACGTCAATTAGAGGAGACCAGGCTGGCAGGGAAGGGCAGTTAAGGGGACCAGGACAGCAGGGGAGGGGAGTTGGGAGGGGACCAGGTCTACAGAGGAGGGCAGTTGAAGGGAAACCATTCTTGTAGGGGAAGTTATTGGGGGGGGGCAGACCAGCAGAGGAGG
>PVJN01032274.1:0-24274 GCA_004026805.1 Lasiurus borealis | reverse complement strand
TGTCAGAAGTGGGGATGGAATTACCTTTCTTGGAGATAGTGACTGGGAAAGGCTACACAAGAGTTCTGGAATGTTCTATTTCTTGATCTGAGTGCTGATCACAGGAGTAGCTTTACTTTGTGAAATTTACTAAGCAGTGACCTGTGTACTTTTCTGTACATATGTTACAGTTCAATATAAACTTTATTAAAAACAAAACAAACAAAACCTCTGCAAAGGAAGAGTGGTACCATTCCATTCACTCCTCTATGCTGCTGCCTCAGATACCAACATCCAGGGTTATTTCTCTTTAGGAAAGTTAGAAAAAATTCAGGAGAGAGAGAACACAGGCTCTCTACATTCTCAGTCAATGACCTTGCATTAAACATAATAGAGCTTCACAGAATGGCTTTGGCTTCGAGATTTAAGGTTTTGACATTATAGTATAGGGACGTAAATAGAAGCCACCTAGGTTTTAATGCAGTAACCAAATTAGGGAGGTCTGAAGACTGATCCCAAGTTATGTAATTAATAAATAACCGACGAGGTCCTCTCAAAACTCATCAATATTTAGGCTGACAACTAACATTAAAGGTTAGACAACAAGATTCAGGAAATAAAACCTCTTACCTGGAGTTTCCCCTTGTCATAGGCCAGTTTGTTTTTACTCTGAGTAATTTTCCCCAAGACGTTCTCCACCTTCTGCCGGGCCAGCTGCAGAAGCAAGCACAGGCACGGTCAGTGCGCCAGGCAGGCGAGGGAGCCGTCCTTTCCCTTAAGCAAGTACCTGCACCTCGCCATTTCATACCAGCGCAGCCAGATTCCTACTTACTGGCTCTGCTGCCTCTCTCCTTCCCCAGAGCGCCAAGTGCTACCGAGCCACATGCGGGGAGGCAGACAAGGAGAGCGAGTGGAATTAATATTTATTAATTCCATTTTGGCTGTATCAACTTTCCCTTTGTAGCCGGGATCCAGCCCAGACGTGGGGCTGTACCAGCGGTTACAGGCATACAGTGTGGGATCAGACAGTTCTTGGAGAACGGGAGGTGCCAACGGTCACAGCTCTCAGACCGCAGGACAGGCTTCCGCTCTCGGCGTCAAAGGCAGAAACGGAAACACTGTTTGGATCAAACGCTGAACACGGTGTGATCGGGACAAACATCACTGACAGCTCTCTCATTCACGAGATTAACTCTTTTCATCATTCAACAGCCTATTTAATAATGGCATTTCCCCATGTCTTTGCCACCAAACTTTGTAAGAGAAATAAGGATAACAGAGTTTTCTTTTGATTCAGTTTTGGGCCTTCTTGGTACTTTAGGAACAATATTCACGATTAAACATGTGAAGTTTCACCCTCCATGTTAAATTTCAGTGTTGTTTTTTTGATAACAGGAAACACTGATATCAAAAGTATCTTCACAAACCAACTGTGAGTACAGACACAAGCAAATCCCCGATCATTCAAGCTGCTCCATCTGCAGTGGATCGGAGTTTAAGGTCCTGGGAAATATTGACATAATTCACTCCTGCTGGCTTAACATTTGCTTTATTTGTGAATAAGGAACAGGGAACTTTTTAAGCATTTAAAACCAAAGAATTTAGACTTTTGTGTCATATTCAACTGTGGGCAAGTTAATAATGATGAAACCATATCTGTAGGGATATTAATTTACAAGAGAAATTCTCCATTATCTCTGGCAGTTACAGCTATTCTTTCGCCATCACTTTGTACTGCCCTTTATTTCAAGTGCTGTGAATCCAACACACTTATTTCCAAGTAAAAGAAAAGACACACTTTAAACTAGATTGCTATATATTCACATGTAACTCATATTTTCCTCCGTTTGAAATACATTCATGATAGCACAAGAGGGCATACCAGTCTAGATTTTGTTTTCTCCTCGGTTGTTGCCTGCACTATTTTATACAGTCTAGACTTGATTAAAAAAAACAACACATAAGAGTCATTAGTCCTTGTATATCATCTGCTCTAAAATTACACACATTCAATATAAAAACATATACTGAATATTAGGCTTCAGTGCGCTATTAACTATTATGACCATCTAAGAATTTATCTTATCCAAGCAATATTTAATGCATATTCATACAATGTTTTTTAATGCTTTAAAAAAAAACTGTGTTGTTACCACTAAGGCAAAGGAAAATATTTTTTAATAAGCATCATTCAGACCAATAAAGTATTGGCTTAAAATAACCTAAGGGAAATGTGGACTGCCATCAAACAAATAGAAGGCTTGTACTAATGTATTATCATAAAATTAATCATCAATTTTCTGTCTGTGGAAGACATAGAGGCCTCCTTTACCAACACTTTTCTATTTTAGAAACTGATGCAAAATCATTCCATGAATGACACATTATAGTTTAGATTATGCTTCAACCACATCTTTAGTAAAAACAAATGGAAGTATGGCTAAACCGTAACTGTAAAACCCTGATTATTAAAATACACTTCCGAGTCCTATAAATCCATGTGCTCCAAAGTGCTATAAAGTGTAGGGATAGTGTATAAAAACACCAAGGGCTAGATTTAACCTAAAATACGCCAGCTAGAACAAATACTAAATGCTCAAAAGTCATTTAGCTTTCTTGGAACGTGGAAAGGCTTTTCATGGAATAACTTAGATGGTCTGGGTCTCTTTTAAAAGGTGTCTAGGAATTTAAAAAATAACGGCACCCTTTTCTTCAATAAAATTTCCTTTTAGGCAAAGGCATGTCGAACAACCCTCATTTTGACAGATTTAAGAACTAAGGCTCAGAAAGGTTAAGCAGCATAGTCAAGAACCAGAAGAGAGAGAGAGAGAGAGAAAGGAAGGGAGGAAGGGAGAGAGGAAGGAAGGAAGGAAGGAAGGAAGGAAGGAAGGAAGGAAGGAAGGAAGGAAGGAAGGGAGGGAGGGAGGAAGGAAGGGAGGGAGGAAGGAAGGAAGGACCCATCTCTGACCTCAGGTCTGTCTTTTTAAAAGCTCATTGGCCATTACCCCCACGTCAGACTGACCTTGTATACCCACCCCATGGTAATCAGCCTCCTCCTGCTGAAGCTCCAGGTAAGCCAGCTGCTCTGCCAGGTCCTTATTCTTCTCCTCCAGGGCCTGCAGGCTGTGGGTGAGCGTGTTCACGTCTGCCTTTCAAAAGCAAAAGGAGACGAGAAATCCATTTACTACCTACACACACTCCTTATGCCAGAGCCAAACATATTAACTTACTTAAACACGACATTTCCAGCTGCAAAATAGGAAGTATCTTACGAACATATTCTCTACCTTTATATTTAGAGATTTTTAACCCGATTGTGCAATGATGATTTTAAAAATGATTTTTTTTCTTCTATATTTTTTCAACTTTTCTAGTTGTCTTCAGCAGAAGGGTTTTTATAAATTTACAGTTTACTTAGAAATGGAAGTTTTTCTGATACTTGGCATTTATTTAAATATTAATCATTAACCAAATACAAATCTAAAAGCATATGTTCAATATTCGATATGCTGAAAATTACAACATACTGAGAAAAATTTTGAAAAAAAAAACCCACACAAAATAAAATAGAGAAATAATTCATATTCATGTATAAGTAGACTCAGGCAGGTCAAACCCATGTTATTCAAGAGTCAATTGAATATATTCACAGTATTACTCAGCCATTAGAAGAAAAGAAGTGCTGATTGATGCATGAAACAACGTGAGATACTTCCCATCAAGATGGGTAGAATGAATTTTTATTTTATTTTGGTAATATTCAAGTAAAACCGATAGACCTTAGTAGGAGTTCTTACATTATTTAATGCTGCTCCTAATTTATCATAGAATTTACTTCCCAAAACTGCTCATCACAGCTGGATTGAAAGAGTATTTTGGAAAAGTGGCAATGTTTATATGCAAGTAGCCCACACTATATGAAGATCCACAGGATTTGGCCTGGTGGAATTTGGAACAATAGAGCAAGTGGCAAAGCTACTGAGGTTATGATGGCGACTGCTGTTTGTGTGATCCTTTTTTTTTTTTTTTAAAGCAGACAATGACAAGTGTGAGTGAGGATGTAGAGACACTGGAATCCTCAGACATTGCTGGTGGGATTGGTTGTAAAATGGCAGTCGCTTTGTAAAAGTTTGGCAGTTTCTTAAAATGATCAACAGAATTGTCACGTGACACAGCAGTTTCACTCCTGGGGAAAATATACTAAAGAAGATTAAAAACATACGCTCACCAAAAAACTGTGTACAGACATTCATTGCATTATTCTTGGCAGCTGAAAAGTGGAACAACTTGAATATTTATCAACTGAGAGTGGATAACAAAATATGGCATATTCATACAGTGAACATTATTCAGCTATAAATAGAATCAAGTACTGACATATGCTACAAGATGGATAAACTTGAAGCATTATGCTAAGTGAAAAGCAGCCAGATCTAAAAGACTACATCCATGCTGATTCTTTTTATATGAAATATCCAGAAGAGAGAAATCCAGACAGAAAGGAAAACAGTAGTCGCCAGGGGCTGGAATAGGGTAGTACTGGGTTTCTTTTTGCATAATAAGGTTCTAGACTTAGAGAGTGGTGATGTTTGCAGAAATTTGTGACTATACTAACCACTGAACTGTGTAATTTAAGAAGGCGAATTTATGGTCTAATTATATCCCAATAATACAAGGTACTAGAACAATCAGACATCCACCTGATGATAACATGCACCTGAACTGTACCTTGAATGATACACAAAAATTAATTTGAATAGGATCAGAGACCTCTTGTAAAACTTCAGATTATAAGCCTTCCAGAGTCGAACAAAGGAGAAAATCTTTGTGATCTTTAAATTTCTTAGACATGACACAAAAAGTATGATCCATACAATTTGAAAGATTGGTAAACTAAGCATCAAAATATAAAACTGCTCTTTGAAAGAGCATGAAAAGACAAGGCATAAAATGGGAGAAAATATACGTAACACATATGCCTGATAAAATATTTATATGTATATATAATTTTTTTCATAAGAATATGAGACTATATTTTAAAATCTCTGAAAAATCAATAGTCAGAAAGCAAACAATTGAATTAAACATGGCTAAAAAATTTGAAGAGACAATTCAAGTGATGAATGGCAAATAAGCAGATGAAAAGATGTTCACTATTACTAGTCACTGGAGAAATGCAAATTACAGCCACAATCATCGACCACTGCTCATCATTACAAAAAGCACTGACAGTACCAGGCGTTGGTAAGAATGGAGATAAACTGCAGCTCATAGCACTGGGAGGACTGCAAGATGACACACATCTTTTGGAAACAGCTGAGTAGTCTGTTCTTCAAACATATACTTCCTTACCTACCACAGGACCCAGAAGTCCAACTCATGGTATTCACCCAAGAGGAATAAAAACTTATGTTCACATGTGAATATTTATACAGGGAACCACCCAAATGTCCTTCATTTGGCAAACTGTGATACATCTATGTCCAGCAACATGGATGAATACCAATGGCTTTGCACTGAATAAAAGCAGCCAGCTCACGGTGTACCAGACTGGGTGATCCACGTACAGGACGTTCTGGGAAAGATAGCTTCCGGGACAGAAAAGCAGATGAGGGTCGTCGGGGGACAGAAGAGGTTGATTGCAAAGGGCCCGGGGAGCTTTCTGGGAGGAGAGCAATGTTCTCCATGTTGATTGGGGTGGTAACCGCATGCCTGCAGGTGCTGCCGGAACTCACAGAGCCCAACTCAGAAAAGGGTGCCTTCCACTGTGTAAATCCAACTCGGTAACCCGGACTCCAGAAACCAGGGCTTTCCAAATACACGTTAAAAATACCGACCTCGACAAACAACAGGATCTAAAAGCACTACCACTGGCCCAATATAACAGCTCCAATAAGCGAGAACCTTCCAGTCCCTTCGCCTGACACAGCCTGCATACATTAAGACATTGAAATCAGACAATAAAGGTAATAATGCTGCTTTTCTTTCTTTTTTATTTTATTGATTTTTTTTACAGAGAGGAAGGGATAAGGATAGTTAGAAACATCGATGAGAGAGAGACATCAATCAGCCACCTCCTGCCCGCCCCCTACTGGGGATGTGCCCGCAACCAGGATACATGCCCTTGAATCGAACCCGGGACCTTTCAATCCGCAGACCAAAGCTCTATCCACTGAGCCAAACAGGTTTCTGCATAATGCTGCTTTTCAATCAGACATACAGCATTTGCCTTAGCCATGTAACACTCACTAATATTTTTAAGCAAAAAACATTCATGAATTTAATAGCCGCCAGTCTTCCAAAATTTAAAAAGCCTGTTTGGGCCAATTGACACCAACAAAGTCCTTACCCCCAAGAAGTCAGTTTCAGGCAGTGGTTTTTTCCGGTAGATGATTTTCCGTTTCTTCGGTAGGAGTGACTAAACCACAGGGCCCCTGCCAGCATGGTGAATGGTATTTGAGAATGGGCTAGGAATTTAGCTTTTGTTTGTTCTCCATTCTTAAAGGAAAAATAGTACCGTATTTTCCGGCATATAAGACGACCCCCAACTTTTCCAGTTAAAATACAGAGTTTGGGATATACCCGTCCTGTAAGATGACACCCGGTGTATAAGACAACCCCCGAATTTTGAGAAGATTTTCCTGGGTGAAAAAGTCGTCTTAGCCGAAACCGGTTTGGCTCAGTGGATAGAGCGTCAGCCTGTGCACTGAAGGGTCCCAGACACCAGGTTCGATTCCGGCTAATGGCATGTACCTTGGTTGTGGGCACATCCCCAGTAGGGGGCGTGCAGGAGGCGGCTGATCAACTCTCTCATCGATGTTTCTAACTCTATCCCTCTCCCTACCTCTCTGTGAAAAATCAATAAAACATATTTAAAAAAGAGTCATCTTTTATGCCGGAAAATACGGTAAATGTAAAACTGATCACATATCTGGAAATACAAAAGCTCTCTAGTCCAGTCAGAAGCCACGGAACAGCAGGGCCTGGTGTCTGTACTGACACCTGAGGCTGGACCTACTGTCTGGGTTGAGTTCTTGATGCTCGAGAGCAGCGGTTCTCAACCTGTGGGTCGTGACCTGTTTTCTGAGGGTCTCAGGCTCTACAGCAGTGACCCACAGGCTGAGAACCACTAGCAGGGTCACCTACGACCATCAGAAAACACAGATATTTACACGATGATTCACCACAACATGAGGAACTGTATTAAATGGTCGCAGCATTAGAAAGGTTGAGAACCGCTGCTCTAGATAACAGTGATGCATAACCTTAACTGTCTTCAAATTTTGAAATGCCAGCAGCAATGTTTTAAAGATTGGTTTGTGTATTTTTTACTTTAATAAGAATTGTATATTTGTTTCTCTGGCCAATTCTATCTTTTTAGAACCCAGAAAAGGGACCTTGCAGATCAAGTGGCAGGCACGAACAGGTACTTAGAGGCCTGAGTTAGTTTAAAAAAACACAAAGAACAAAACAAAGAACAGCATCGCCAGCAGTCACCCCCTGGCCTCCACCTGCCCGTTAGCTCACTCTCGGGGGACAGAGGGCCGAGGCACTGATGACTCACGGGGAACACAGATGCTCACACACGTGAGCCTGCTCCTCCAGCAGCTGTTGCTGTGGGACTGGGATGCTGGGAGCCGCAGCCAGGTCCCCGGCTTCTCTAGCCCCACCCCCTGGCATGCAACCCAATCACCCCGTGGTCAGCAAACCGCGGCTCGCGAGCCACATGCGGCTCTTTGGCCCTTTGAGTGTGGCTCTTCCACAAAACACCACAGCCTGGGTGAGTCTGTTTTGAAGAAGTGGCGTTAGAAGAAGTTTAAGTGTAAAAAATGTGGCTCTCCAAAGAAATTTCCATCCTTGTCCTGCTGACATTCGGCTCTGTGGACTAATGAGCTTGCCGACGGCTGTGAATAACCCTCCTTGTCGTTAAGATGAACTGAAACAGAAGGCAGGGACACAGGAGAAAACGGAATAAAACGTGCAATACCTTGTATTTCGCTAATTCCTTTTCCAAGCTGCACTTTCCTTGTGCTATTTCTTGCTCGGAGTTATGCACCTGCCCAGGGGGAAGGAAGAGAGGCGGTCAGTGGCAGGCGGCTGGCCGCGCTCGGACGGCAGGCGCCCCTGCATGCATGAATACCTACACTCGACAGCACCTCCTCTCAGAAAGGGGGCCACTCGGGGAGTCTCTGAGGCAGAGCAGACTTCAGACAGCCTGAAATTAGAAAGACACGTCTGCACGTCAGACTCTGCTCGTTCCTTCCTCACTGGCAACACAGGGCTGGTCCCCTTAACTGCATCACTCACTCCCTCCGGAAATCCGTTTTATTTAACAATCTGACCCCGAATCTAACACGAGGATGTGCGTGGACTGTCAGCTAACGTCACTCTGCTGCCTACGGGCGTATTCCCCTTGGCACCGACTATCTCACTTGCTAAGAGGCAGATGAGCCACCTGAAGACTCTGTTAATGAGCAGGGGTGACAGACTGGCTCGGAGCGGTCTCTCTTGCCCGGGACACACGGGGGAGGGGGCTGGCCGAAGCCCGCCGCCACCCACCTCTCTCTGCAGGCTCTCCTTCTCCCCCAGCAGCGCGCTCCTCTCCTGCAGCGCCGCCTCCAGGTCGCCGCGCAGCCTCGCCACAGTTGCCTCCAGCAGCTCCTTCTGCACGGCCGTCCTCTTCTCTGCGTCCTGGGCCTTCTGGACGCACTGGTTATGCTCGTGGCACAGGTGGTCTCTGCGCAAAGACCGGAGACAGGAGGGCGGCGTGAGAGCGCTTCTCGCAGCGCTAGTGCCTGCAGCATCCAGGGGCCACATGCCGATGCCAGGACAAAGGAGACAGAAGCAGCCCACCCGTGACTTACAGATGCGCCTGCAGCTGGCTCTTCTCGTTCTTGAGGTTCTGCAGCTCGCTGGTGACGCTGGCGTGGGCCGCGTCCAGCAGTAAGTGCTGCTCCTGAAACGTCTGCGTCACCCGCTGCTGCTCCACCTGAGAGTTAGAAATAACAACGGAAGCGGCGGCTCCAGAAATTTGTGGGCTGGGGTTTCATTCAGAACTGATCAGAAAATGCGGACCTAGCTTAAAAAGACAGGTTTAGATACAGGGTGACCCCCAAAATGTATACACACACTCTAAATAATTATAAAGGCCGATAGCTTAAAATTGAGTGTATATACATTTTTTGGGACACCCTGTATATATAAAACTCTTTTAAATTTTTTATTATTTTAATGCCTTTCTTTGGCCCCACTCTAACTTGACAAGTCTATAATTTTATAGCTCTATTAGCCAAAAATAAAAATAAATAAATAAGATTTATTATTTACCCAGCTTGCTGCAAAATTCCTAAAACTCCTAAAATAAGTTTATTTTTAGAACTCAGGGGGCCTTCCAAGAACTTATTTGCCTGAATAATTGGTGACTCTTCTCCACACACATACATGTTAAAAAAAAAAAAAAAGTTAAATTTGTGAACTATTCCCCCATAGAAAACGGATACACCAACTCCAAAATCCTGCAAGCATTTATGAGGTACCTACTGTGCGACTTGCTACAGAACATGCAAAGAAAGTATTAGACACAGCCCTTGACACTAAACTGCTTATAAGTTCTAAGAGGGAAGAAAGGTATATGCTATTTAAAGAGTAAATTATAAAGCAAGGGCAAAGTGTGACCTAGCAGTTTATCTCATGAACTCGTGTGTCATAGGATTTTGGAGAGTGAAATGAGAAATGTAGTTAATTTGAAATTTCATAGATGAAGTATATATTACGAAAATTAAAATTTGGATGGGGGCAATGGTCTGAAAATACATCATCAGGATAAATCTTGGCTCTTGGTTCCTTAACTGAACAGAATTAAGTAACATCTAAAAACCCAGAGAAATGAGAAGCCTTACCTGTACTTTCTCTGATGCTTCATGAAGGGATATTATTTCAGACGTCAAATACGCATTTTTCTCCTGTTCCTTGTTGAGAGACATCTGCACATTCTACGGGAGAAAACATTTTCTCTCTCTTTTTTACATGTGTGATCCACTATTACATTCATCTCTCTCAAAATACCTTTGTCCCAGACAAGAAAAACGAATGGACTTCAATACCATTAAACCAGCTTTAAAGAAATGTGAAAGGGTCTTTTTTAAGTAGAAAAGGGAAGGCCATAACCAGAAATGAGAATAGATGGGAAAGAAAAAACTTCACAGGTAAAGCTAAATATTCGATAAATAGAGCAAATCAGACATTTGAAAAGCAACTATGAAGGTTTAAAGAAGAAAGTATCAAACTCAAGTCAAACTATAATAAGTACTTAGGAGATGTACAACACAAAAATCTAAAATATGACATCAATAACACAAATCATGAAGGGGGGAGTAAAAATATAGTTTTTATAGAATATATAGGGTGCCTCAAAAAATGCCCACACGTACTTTGGATAATTATAAAGGCATTGCTCATTAAAATACACTTCATTTTAAAAATTGAGCTATCAGATGTTACAGTGTGCATACATTTTGGGGGACTCCCGTATTTGAACTTAAAATACCTATCGGATTAAAATGGAGTGCGATAGATAACAATGACATCCATAAGCCTCATGGTAACCACAAACCCAAAACCTTAAAAGAAACACAAAGAACAAAGAGGAAGGGACCTAAACAAAACACTAAATGGAGACAGCAAATTATGTGGAAGAAATCCAGAAGAAAGGACAGAAGACAACTACAATAAAACATAAAAACAATGAGCAAAATGGCAATAAATACATACTTATCAATAATAACTTTAAGTGTAAACTGGATTAAATGCTCCAACAAAAAGACGTAGTGCACAGAATGGACAGAAAAACATGACCCACCTATTTGCTACATACAAGAGACGCACTTGAAATGGAAAGGCACATACAGACTGCAAGTGAACAGCTGGAGGGATACTCCATGCCAGCAGAAATGAGGAGAAAGCTGCAACAGCATTAACTACGTCAGACAAAATGTAATCAGACTGGAAAACAAAAAGTGGAAAACAAGTGAAAGAAGGATACCCATCATTATAAAGTCAATCCAGAAAGGGGCGACAATGATTGTAAATATCTATGCGTGTGCAATAACACCTAAATATGTGGAGTAGTTATTAGTGGATGTAAAGGGAGAAATCCACAGTAACACAGTAATAGGTAGAGAATTTTAATACCCAACTCACATCAATGGATAGATTCAGACCAGAAAATAAGGAAATAATCACCTTGAATATTACATTAGAAGAGATCAACTTAACAGACACTTATAGAACATTTCATCTGAAAGCTGCAGAAAACACGTTTTTTTCAAGAGTACATAGAACATTTTCCAGGACAGACCATTATTAGGCCACAAAAATAGTCTCAATACATCCAAAAAAACTGAAGTCATTTCAAGTATGTTCTAGGACCACAGTGGCATGAAACTAGAATCAACTTCAGGAAGAAAACTGAAAAAACACACACACACTATTATGTGGAAACTAAACAAATATGCTACTAACCAATCAACATATCAAAGAGGAAAATCAAACGAGAGATTTAAAACAAAAAAACTATCTTGAAATAAATGAAAATGAAAACACAACTTTTCAAAATTTATCGGACGTGGCAAAAGCAGTTCTGAGAAGTTTATAACTCTACTGCCCTACCTCAAGAAACAAGAAAATCCCTAATAAACAATATAATTCTACACCTAAAGGAACGAGAAAAAGAACAAACAAGCCCATGGTAAACAGAAGGAAGGAAAGAGTTAAGATTAGACCAGAAATACATGAAATAGAATTTTTAAAAACCAGAAAAGATCCATAAAAATAAGATCTGGTTGACAGTCATTCTGAATATGCAGCCCACAGTTTTTTAAAATAGAGATTTTAGAAGAAGCAGGACTCTAAACCAACACAAGTGGTTGTCAGACTCAGTGAAGAGAGGAGAGACGCCTCCGCCCTCTCCAGCTCAAAGCTTACCTTGTTTTCCTCCACCAGCTTGGCAATGAGGTCATCTCTGGAAACTGAAAACAAAGGTCCACGTCACTATGACAGTAATGACGTGGTACAACTACACTGACACCACACAGTACGCTTTCTCTTAGAATAAGCTTTGATTTTTTCCTTTTGTTTGTGTTTCGTGGAAATACAATTTCTAACACAATTTTATAGAAACTAAGGGAATTATGAAGGAATTGGTCCTGAGTCACATGGTCCATAGAAACAAGGTCACATTTCACCCCAGGCATAGGTGACGATGCGTCTGAGAGATTTAAGCCAGGGGCACACAATCCAAACCTTTTCTGAAAGAGATCACGCTAACGAGGCTCAGTAGAGACAGGGTGGTAGGTCAGTTTAGCAGCCGTGGTAGTAACCAAAGTGTAAGACGAGAGCTGGCTCTAAGGTAATGGTAGTGGGGTGTGGGGGGGCAAGCAGACTTGTGAAATAACCAGCAGGGGTACCTGTCAGGGCGTGGTGGGGACAGGTGGGACAAAGGCAGACGAGTTCATGAAAATATCTAGCGTTCAGACTGGGGCAGCAGGGAGACAGGCAAGGGGCAGGTTGGGGACAGACTGAGCAAGGACTGGATACTGGAAGTCTTCATCATGCGTTCGGAGGCAGCTGGAAGGCATCCATGTGCAGGTGTTTAGTGGGCAGTAACATTCCTTCTGGAGCTCAGGAGGATTGTGTGTGGAGAAAAAAAGACTTTCAAATACAGAGTTTGTAGGGTGAAAATAAAATCAAAGACTGAAATGGGGGACAGTTTTAGTGCCAGCTATCCTCTTTACTGAGGGTCCTTGGATAGATCTTATTTTTTTAAGAGGTTTCTATTCTCTTATCCTTCTCACAAGGCTGCTGGAAGGCTCAAATGAGATAATGTGGTAGCACCATAACGTGACATATTTTTGTCGCCATCAATCATAGGAAGACATCATCGAGAATGTCCCTGAGTAATGTTACAGAAGGAATAAATGGTGAAATGAGGTTTGCACCTGGATCTGTTGACTCCAAGCTGAGTAACTCACTACTCAACAATTTTAAGGAAAAAGAGTACTCCCTGCGAAAAGCAGTAAGTCAGAACCCGGAATGGACTGCCCTTTGCTGTGTTCATAACTCTCATTTCCTTTTGGTAATCCCTGCCCCCACCACAGCCAGCCAGCCAGCGGAGAAGGCACACTGGCAAGAACCCTGGGCCTAAAGTCAACAGATCAGGGGCAGGCCTCATTCCCCCGTTTACTCCTTCTGGAACTCTGGGGAGCGTAACTGTGCGTGTTACATGAGGCCGTCACTGGGAAAGTTCTGTGTAGACCATGTGTACTCATATGTGAGGCACAGTCCTGTAACCATGTGATCTCCAGAGCCAATATGACTTTACAACTCCGTATTACAAACAGCAGCCGGGGAAGGGATGATGGGCTGAGAGAGCAGGACTCTGAACCACCTGGAAAAGTCTAGACTCTTCCATTTCTTCGTTCTGACACCTACCTCTACGGACTCGGTTTACACATCTGTACAATGAGAAGGTTCATCTAAGCTCTAAGGCACCTTACATGCCTTTCTATAAATACAGCTCACCAAAATAAGTTGGTAACTTGAAGAATGGTGAGTCTGACATGATAAATGATTAGAACCAGTAGGTCAGCAAGGATTAATGGCCTTATTCCTTATTAACAATCTATTATCCACTATTCAATCTCAATTCTGGAAACCACATGTTCCCAAGTCCACAAATGCTTACATAAACCTGAAAAAAAATCTAAAATAAAAAGAGTTTAAAATTAAGAGGGCCTCTTTTCTCAGTGCCACAGACAGATAGCCAGGCCCATGGGAAATATTAATGACAGTGGCCACTTCAAGAATTTGGGCTCTTAAAAATGTTTTTGCTTAAATCTCAGAAAACTAACCCGTGTAATTTCTAGCACCTATTGCCATACTTAGGTCAGACTTGAGCTGTAAGACAGCAGCCTCCAACTCTCCTTTCTGCTGTTGCTCCTGGGCCAGTAGTTCTTGGCTGTTCTGCATAGAACTGCGCAGGGACAGGCAGTTTTGCTGCAAAATTTGTACCTGAAATTGTACAAGAAAAACTCCTTTTCTGTAAGGGAAAGGCTTCTAACAAACCACCTTATCGCCCGTGGGGGGTGTGGGGGGAGTCACTGGAGAAGGGGTGTTCACCTCCACGTCACAGCGACCTCTCCACAGAGGCGGGGCCTGCAGCCACGCCGGCCAGTGCAGCCGTGCCGGCCAGTGCACGCCACACGCAGGCGCAGTCACAAGTGGCTGTCGAGCTCTTGAAATGTGGCCAGAGTGAGTGAGAAGCTGAATTTTTAATTTTAAAAAATTTAATTACTTTAAATTTAAACAGCCACATGTGACTAGCGGCTACCGTCCTGGCGGTACAAGTCCTAGCAGTAAAGGACCACTTACAAATTCCTTCAAATCCTCCTTGTAATTCTATTGTGAAGGACAGCCATTAAGATAATTAAGCAAAATAATGGATTATATAATCACTAAGTTATTAATTGTTCATTAAATGATGATTAAGTCAAAATAAAATTAGGTTAAAGATTATATACAGTGGTACCTCGAGATACGAGTTTAATTCGTTCCGTAACCTTGAGGCGTGGGAAACTATGAGACGCTCGAGTTGAGGTAAACTGGTGGGTCGGGTGCAGCCGGCCGATCCACGAGATGACTCCTATCTCAAATGTTGCTCGTATTTCAAAGCAAAAATCGCTCGCTCAACGGCTCGTATCTCAAAAATCTCATATGTTAGGGCACTCGTATCTCGAGGTACCACTGTATTCCAATTATAGGTATTCAACTGAGCCACCCGGTTAGGGCATGAATCTGCGTTTGTACTAATTGTCTTGAGTGCTTAGAATTAAAAATATTCTAAATTACAGACAGGCACTCCAAATAACAACTATGATAAAGGTCAAACAGCATATTAAAATAAAAAATGAGAACTGAAAACAGACCTGTAGACACATCCCTGGTGAATTTACTTATTGGTTTTTTCTGCTCTAAGTATTAGCTCGGTTTCATCTTTATTTCCTCTCCACATCACATACATCTAGCATGAGGCCAGGCTAATGCCTCCTAAGATCAAACCCTGGAATAGAGATTGCATGATGTGGGGGGGAAGGATCCTGTCCCAGGAGCTAAGCAGTCACCTCGCAAAGCCATAATCTCTCTGGTCCTAAGCTCCCTCATTCATCAACTGAGGGTCAGACTGAATGGTAGCAGGTCCTGTCTCATTTTGCACTAAAATACTTAAAATAGTAGTGACATAAGGAAAAGTTAATAGCTGACTAAACCTAAAGGGAATGATCAGAACTCGAGGCTCAGAGGTAAAATGGCCAGCCTCTTTCTTTCCCAGAGACAAGGAGAGGGAAGATGACTACCTGCTTGCGCTCCACCTCCACCGCTGTCCCCATCTCTTGTATTTTGAGCAGCATGGCCGACCCAGAGTTCTCGAGAGAGTTCCGCAGGCACTTCTCCTGAGACAGCTGCCTCCGGAGCTACAGGGCGACAGCGCGGTTAGGCAAGACCCGGGGACATCCCAGCAGCTGACCAAGGTCAGCGTCACCCGACAGTTTGCCTGACGTGCCATCTCGCCCCCAACCATTCTTCACCAGCTTAGGACCGCTCAGAAACCGGTTTCTGTTTTCTCTACTGCGCACCCTTCCAAGAAAGAGAGTCAGATTGGCTGCTCTTGTCCTCTAGTGTAAGTCTGTTCCCCAATTTCAGGTCCAGACTCATTAACGAGTTGCAAGCAGCACTCGGAAAAGGACAAAGAATGCAAAGCAAGGATGAGAGCACACAGCGAAGAGTAAGAAACGCTGAGTACCGCTTCATAAAGGTCTGTGTACATGCACAGGTATGCACAGGTGGGCAGTGTTGCAGTGGAAATAGGTATCTTAGAATGGGCCATTGTGAAAAGTTTGAAAAACACTAATACGTATCATACCTTAGGATATGTATTTTCTGTATTTCTTTCTTGCTATCTATTTTTAAATCTTATTTTCCTATACAGTGGTACCTCGAGATACGAGTTTAATTGTTCCATAACCTTGAGGCGTGGGAAACTATGAGATGCTCGAGTTGCGGTAAACTGGTGGGTCGTGCGCAGCCAGCTGATGCGCGCGATTACTCATCTCAACTGTTGCTTGTATTTCAAAGCAAAAATCGCTCGCTCCACGGCTCGTATCTCAAAAATCTCGGATGTTAGGGCACTCGTATCTCGAGGTACCACTGTATTTTGATTTCCTCCTCTATTATATTTTTATCCTGTAGCATTATAAACATACTTCTGAAAGTTTATTACGTTTTGAAATTTAAAGGTCTACACACATACTGAAGTAACTTAAATAGCACACAACACTGAAACTCAAGAATTGGGGTCCACTACCTTCTCTCAATACAGGACAGTAAAATGAATCAAGAGATAAAAAGAGTCTCTTCTATCATGAGGTTAAGAAGATTCTTTCCAGCTTAACACGGGAATTACAAAACGCCATTCATTTTATGAAGTCAGATTAATATTGAGGTTTTTAGGCCACTGTGCATACTGAGTAATTCTTCTATTTTCAGCTGCAGATTTTTAGACCAACAACTTCTAGCAGCCACCTACTTCCCAATTCCCAATCCGTCATCTCCTAAAACTTGGGCTGAAATGCAGGTTTCACAGTGAAATTAGATGTGCAGGCTGTCTCAAAGCTTTTCATTTTGAACACCTCTGCAGTTTGAAAGGGCTTCATATGATGGTGCTCACTCACTCTAGTAACGGGCAAGCGCGTGGATTCTGGGCTCTGCTTTATGGCTGCATCGAGGCAAAAGGAAGTCTCACGCCAAAAGCAGGCACTTTCATTAAATTTCACGTGATGTATTTTTTAACTCTTCCTATTACACAGTCACATGTTTCCTTCTTCGAAGGTTTCTGTTCATTCTGACTTTCCTTATGCAATGCCAACGCCCCTGCGCCCTCCAGCATTTTTACCTTACCTCCTGAACTTTAAGGTTCATCTTGCGCTTTGTGGTCTTCAGCTCCTCCTCCATAATGGCCGCATTCTTCTGAAAGGAGACGGAGAAAAGGTTCTAAGGCATCCGCCATGGCAGGGAGCCACTATCTAGACTTCTTTCCGCAACCTATGAATGCTATTCTGACAGTTATCAACGCTTCTCATTGTGAGTTGGAAGCCATCCTGCTATTTTATTTTATTAGGTTGGTTCATAACTTCTATAATTTCTCCTTCTAGATCATAAGAAGGGATTAGTCACACTCACTTCCTATGTCCGACTTAATACGTAATTAGAGGAGCACCTGGGAACGGATAGATGTTTTTCTTACAGGGATTATTCCTATTTTTTAAGTGCCATTTTCCTGCTCGGCTCAAAGATGACCCATGCTTAGGAGTGCAGGATGGAAACACAGCTTTCACAGTGCGTTCTCTTCTACATTATTACTGACGGCACCACGTATGTGAAACCTCAGAGGTCATCTGGTCTTCTTTCCTACCGTTAGGCCCCATCCGGCACCATAATCCGGCACATCCATCTTCACAGAACACCCCTTCTTAAATGCCGGACCCTAACTCAGAACGGGTAAGGCTCACGCCTCCAATGAGGCAACGAGTTCCTAGGTCTTTTCCGGCCTCCAATCTCTTCTCCCGACGTCCCCTGTAATCAGTGCCCCCCACTTCTGCCAGATTAGTTTTCCTTACGTCACTGCCTTATCCGAGACTTTAGTCACCCCCTCCAATCAAACCCCACTACTCTCACAGCGGTCGCCAACCGGTGGCCCGCAGATCACTGGTGGTCCGTGAGATGTGAGAGGTGGGCGACCGCTGCTCTATAACGTGACTCTTCACTAATCCCCAACTTGTTTCCCACGGACAAATGCTCACTCCCGTCAGGCAGGTCTATGCACTCCCCCCTCATGCACCCAGCGGGAAGATGTAGGTTCAGACCTGGGTGAGGGGAAGAAGACAGGGAAGTATGATCTTGGAGAAGTGCCTTCTCTCTGGCCCCCGGTACTCTTATCATTAAAATGGGGACAATAATATTCTGCATCAACAGGTTTTGCGAGGACTAAACAAAGTAACCTGTTGAACATCTATTACACCGCCTGGCCTGTGGCGGGAAAACAGAACTAGTATTAGTTTATTTTGCTTGTCTTTATTCTCTGCTGCCTGTGTGTGTGACTTGAAACGCCCTCACCTCACTACTTTGTCTTCTAACAGCTCAGCTCCTCTTTCTTTTTTTTTTTTGTGAATTTTCTTTTTATTTAAATATATTTTGTTGATTTTTCACATTGAGGAAGGGAAAGGGATAGAAAGCCAGAAACATCGATGAGAGACATCGATCAGCCGCCTCCTGCACGCCCCCCACTGGGGATGTGCCCACAACCAAGGTACATGCCCTTGACCGGAATCGAACCTGGGACCTTTCAGTCCGCAGGCCGACACGCTATCCACTGAGCCAAACCGGTTTCGGCTCAGCTGCTCTTTCTTAAAAGCCTACCCCGATCTATTCTAGAGAGGGTAAGATAGGGTATATGCACCCCTCAAACCCATAGAGCACAAAACTCTTCAATGCTCACTCACTGTCCTATACTTGTCCATTAACATTTCCTGTGCCTTTATTTTCTCTCCATTTCATTTTTCAATGTCTTGTTCTCCCAGGGAGCCCATAAGCCCTTAAAGAGCCCAGACTCCCTCAGACCTCCGGACCATCAGCCATATGCACAGGGTAAGGGCTCTGTAAGTACTCAGTTACTGATAGCACACCTCGTTTAAGTTATCCATGTGAATACATTTTAAATGTCAAGAAACCTCACATCAGCTGAAACTGGTGTGGCCCAGTGGATAGAGCGTCAGCCTGTGGACTGGAAGGTCCCAGGTTCGATTCCGGTCAAGGGCATGTACCTTGGTTGTGGGCACATCCTCAGTAGGGAGTGTGCAGGAGGCAGCTGATCCATGTTTCTGACTATCTCTCTCCTATCTTCTCTGTAAAAACTCAATAAAAATATTTTAAAAATTCTGAAAAAAAAAAAGAAAGAAAAAGAAACCTCACATCCACATCACCTATTTTTACACGTCAGTCTGACGCGTCTATTGCCTCCTCCAGCCAGCTCCTACCGCGAGTGAGTATTTCCGAGCTCTCAACGCAAACCTTTGTCTCCGAGGCCATCTCCAGAGTGGCGGTCAGCCGCTGCACCTCGTCCTGGGCCTTGTCTTCTTCCTCCTTCACGTCTCGTAGCTGCTGGCGCAAGTTCAGCACTTCCAGATGCAGCAGCCTCAGGTCCTGGGAGTGTTCCTCCTGAATGGTGTTCAGCCGGTCCTTCAGGAAAGCTGCGGACAGGGCGGGAGGGTCAGAGCTCCGGGAGCAAAAGAACCGTCAACCCATCCAGCACCACCCGGCACCACCCTTCCGAGGGCGCCTTCCCTCCACCTGCTCTCTCTGGATTCATGTCCCGCTCCGTTTGCAGACAAAAGATGTTCATCTTCAGGGACTGGATGAGGCTTTCCAGGTGGCACATTCGATTTACCAGAAACTCACAGTTCTTCCATAAAATATCCGTTTTTCCTGGGCAAATTACTTCACTCTGGATGGCACCAGTGATGTTCTGGTTCTCGGGTGCTTCTAAACACTTTGGGGCTTCGAACTGGTTACTGGACAAAGATCCCAATACAACAAAATTATGCAATGCAAAGGGATCGCAAGCAGTGATCTATGCGCTATTTCTACTCAGAACAAAAGCTATACTTAGTTAGCAAGCAGCTGTTATTCCCTCTACGTTTAAATATGGAGAGCACTATGAAGTAAAAACTATGTGGGATGGGCACAGATCACTGACTCTTTAATGGCTGCTTATTTCAATATGAACTGTTCATAAACCTTTTGAATATAAAAAGCAGTGATACATAAAACATGGTAAAGTCTAATTCTGTAATAGTGAACTAAAAATTAAAGTTAGTATGGAAACAATATACTTAAGTTTTTTTAAAATATTTAAACAAGGTTAGAATAAATGCTCCTTTTCTGTTCCTAGATACTCAACATGTATAAACATTTTATCTTTATCTGAAGAGTTCTTTATTCTATAGGTGCTATTATACCAACTAGACTAACTTAGGTCTTTATGAGAGGCACGCAGGAAGTACAGAGGCACACCTCAGAGATATTGCAGGTTTGGTTCTAGACCACAACAATAAAGCAAGTACTACAATAAAGCGAGCTCTAATCCTTTTGTGGGGGCAGAGACTTGCCTTCAATTTGAAAAAAAAAAAAAAAAAAAAAAAAGCAATATATAGGAAGTGCAATAAAACAAGGTATGCCTGTGGGTACTTTTAAATAAATCATACCAGTAAATTTGATATTGGCTATTTTTGCACCTAGATTTCTCAGGCCATTGATGATCCAACATTTAATGGTAATAATTTATTTAGCAACACAAGGGGAGAAAAAAAACACACAATTTTTTGAGTACTTCATTCTAAATTATACATTTTTAAGACTTCAAAACCTCTCTTTTAATTTACAATAAATCTGGGAAAAGAAAATGGCCATATTAATGGCACGAATCAAGGTCAGATGTCCACCTAACCTAATAAAGCCAATTTTTGATTTACAAAATAACAACCAAACTTTTTTCTAATTACACAAAACATTACATGTTTGTTTTAAATCAAGTGTCGACAGTAAACAGGATATCACCTATCTGTTTAGGGCAGCGGTTCTCAACCTTCCTAATGCCGGGACCCTTTAATACAGCTCCCCATGTGGTGGTGACCCCCAACCATAAAATTATTTTCTTTGCTACTTCCTAACAGTAATTTTGCTACTGTTGTGAATCGTAATGTAAATATCTGTGTTTTCTGATGGCCTTAGGTGACCCCTGTGATGGGGTCGATGAACCCCCAAAGTGGTCTCAACCCACAGGTTGAGAACCGCTGGTTTAGGGGAATCACGGTAGTAGCTCTCTCACAGGATGCAACTGGAAGCTATTTTCTCTCAGTTCTTCTGTAAATACCATCTCATCTGCCAAAGAGTCCACCCCGTGACTCCTTATTCATAACCAGCGGAGCGAAGTCCTCCCACCCGCAGCGATCGCGTTCCCGCCTCACTTGTTACCTTTTGGCCCCAAAGTCCAACATGATGAGGTCATCCCTCAGAGAGCTGGTCTGTTCCTCGACGATCCTCATCCTCTGCTTCAGGACGGTGAAGGTTTCGGAAGCTGCGGCATTGATGTGGGTTGGCGCGACAACCGGTCTGGTGATTGTAGCTTCTATCTGCACCTGAGGTTAAAGTCACAATGTCAGGGCGGCAGGTTCTATTACTGTTTTCAATGCAGCCGCCGCCCCTTCCCGTGGTGGCACTGCACACTCCTGTCCTGATGAGCTCAGCGGTGGTCACGGGTCCTGGTTTGGCCAATTAAATATGGGTGGAGCTTAAGGAGCGAACTTGTCGTTCACCATCTCCCCCTCTCCTCCCCTTGCACGAGATGGGCAACATCCCAGACAGGCCTGCCCCGCCTGCCAGATGCCAGAGGGAAGATGACGGGAAGCACAACCTTGACCCCCAGGGTGACTGAGCAGTAAGCTTAGGTTGTTTTACCAGAGGCCTGCTGCACACATTTGTGCACCGGCGGGGTCCCTTGGCCTGGCCAGTGCTAGGGGCTGATCCTGCCTAGTCCTGGGGAAGGGAATGCAGGACGTTGCCCCAGACTCAGAGGCTGACTGTGGGAATACACTGACCACCAGGGGGCAGCTCCTGCATTGAGCATCTGCCCCTGGTGGCCAGTGTGCATCACAGCAACTGGTTGACCAGTTAAAAGTTGTTCTGTGCTTAAGCTTTTATATATTTTCATTTATATGTGTGTGTGTGTGTGTAGTAGATAAGCCACTGAGGCTGTTCAGTTTTTTTTGTTTGTTTGTTTAATATATTTTATTGATTTCTTACAAAGAGGAAGGGACAGAGTTAGAAACATCAATCAGCTGCCTCCTGCACACCCCCCATCCTAGGGAGGTGCCCGCCACCAAGGTACCTGGCCCTTGACTGTAATCGAACCTGGGACCCTTCAGTCCGCAGGCTGACGGCTCTACCCACTGAGCCACACTGGTTAGAGCTGTTCAGTAGTTGTGCTACTGCATCACAGTCTCGTCTGTCCTCCCTGCCGCTTTCAGACACACCTTAGGACAGTGGTTCTCCACCTTCCTAAAGCCGAGACCCTTTAACACAGTTCCTCGTGTTGTGGTGAATTGTCATGTAAATAGTATCTGTGTTTTCTGATGGTCTTAGGAGACCCTGCTAGTGGTTCTCAGCCTGTGGGTCACTGCTGTAGAGCCTGAGACCATCAGAAAACAGGTCGCGACCGACAGGGTGAGAACCGCTGTCCTGGAGAGAATGAAGAGGTGGAAAGTTGTGTGCTTTTGTCTTGCTCTTTATCCCGTAGGGCTGGTTGCAGGTGTTTACAATAACCAGAGAAGATGATTGGGAAAAACATACTGGGGCGGGGGCCGGGGTTCTCCACCTTCTTAATGCCGCGACCATTTAACACAGCTCCTCGTGTTGTGGCGAATCGTCATGTAAATATCTGTGTTTTCTGCTAGTGGTTCTTAGCCTGTGGGTCACTGCTGTAGAGCCTGAGACCATCAGAAACCAGGTCACGACCCACAGGGTGAGAACCGCTGCCTGAGGAGGCCCTATGTGACTTGGCTGTTGGAATTATTCCCTCTTCCATTACCAGCCATTTCCCACTGAACGTGGATTAACGGAGCCCGGAAAGGAGGCCGGGGCCGACAAAATTAGGGACAATGAGGCAGGTGTGTGTGGGGAGCTCCAGCCGAACTCCTAGGAGCTTTTCCCAAAACAGGGTCGGGCCAAGACCGGTGTGGCTCAGCGGATAGAGCAAACTATCCTTTGGACTGAAGGGTTCCAGGTTCGATTCCGGTCGGGGGCATGTATCCTGGTGGCAGGCACATCTCCAGTGGGGGGCGTGCAGGAGGCGGCTGATGGATGTTTCTCTCTCTCATCTATGCTTCTAACTCTCTATCCCTCTCCCTCCCTCTCTGTAAAAAACATCAAAACAGGGTCGGATTCCTGAACCTTTTCCATCTTCAGGGCCTCGCGCCGTGCATGGGGCACTGGGTGCAGGTGGAGGTGGAGGTGGAGGTGGAGGTGAGGGTGCGGGTGGGGGTGGGGCCCGCAGGCGCCGGGGAGGCAGCGGGGGAGGAAGGCCGATCCCTCGCACCTGCAGGCGGTCTAACCAGCGGGCCGCGGCGCCCAACAGGTGCCCAAACCCGCCTCCATCTGCCCCGCAGCGGCTTCCCCCGCACCCACACCCTCCACCGGATGTAAGGCCGCGGCTGAGGCTCCCCCGCGGCCTCCTCCCCGGATGTAAGGCCGCGGCTGAGGCTCCCCGGGCCTCCCCCCCGGATGTAAGGCCGCGGCTGAGGCTCCCCGCGGCCTCCTCCCCGGATGTAAGGCCGCGGCTGAGGCTCCCCCGGGCCTCCTCCCCGGATGTAAGGCCGCGGCTGAGGCTCCCCGGGGCCTCCTCCCCGGATGTAAGGCCGCGGCTGAGGCTCCCCCGGGCCTCCTCCCCGGATGTAAGGCCGCGGCTGAGGCTCCCCGGGGCCTCCTCCCCGGATGTAAGGCCGCGGCTGAGGCTCCCCCCGGCCTCCCCCCCGGATGTAAGGCCGCGGCTGAGGCTCCCCGCGGCCTCCTCCCCGGATGTAAGGCCGCGGCTGAGGCTCCGCCAGGGCCGTCCTCCCGCCCCTTCTCCCGCCGCTACAGCCGGGGCCGCGCACCCCCTTCGCTTCAGAACCGCGGCCTCGCCCGCTCCCGCTGCAAAAGGCGCCCGAGAGCCGCCGCGTCCCGAGGCCCCGCGACGAGGCGGGCCAGGCGCGGCCCGCGAGGGGCGGACAGGACAGCAGGGCGGCTGGCGGGCCCGCTCCCTCAGGCCCCGCGCCCCGCGCCCCCCGAAGCCTCACCCCACTGTCCATCGGTCCGCCTGTGGCCCCGTCCCGCCGCCGGAGGGCCGGTTCCCCTGGCACTAGATCCGCCTTTCAAACCTGCCCGCTCCCCGGCGCGCTGAGTCCCGTACGCAGGCGCGCCCGCGGCAGGGCATGCCGGGAGCTGCAGTCCTCCCGGCCCGCGAGGGCCCTCCGCCCGGGGCGGGATCCAGACCGGCATCCGGCGGCGCGCCCGCGGCGCGCAGCCCCCGTGACCCGGATGACGACAGGGCGGCATTGTGCCCGCACGCGGGGCACGCCGGGATATGTAGTTTTTC
>PVJN01032273.1:0-24274 GCA_004026805.1 Lasiurus borealis | reverse complement strand
GGCAAACCAGGCCTACGGAGGGGAAGGGAAGAGGAGAGAGGTGAGGGGGGGCAGATAGGAGTGACCAGGCCCACAGGGGAGGGCAGTTAGGGGCCAATAGGCTGGTAGGGGAGCAGTTAGGCATCAATCAGGCTGGCAGGGGAGTGGTTAGGAGGTCATCAGGCTGGCAGGCAGAAACAGTTAGGGGCAATCAGGAAGGTAGGCAGGTGAGCAGTTGGGAGCCAGCAGTCCAGGATTGTGAGAGGGATATCCGACTGTCCAGGTAGGATCGGGCCTAAATGGGCAGTGGGACATCCCTCGAGGGGTCCCAGATTGCAAAGGATGCAGGCTGGGCTGAGGGATACCCCTGATGCTGTACACTAATTTTGTGCACCGTGCTTCTAGTATTCTTATAAAGGCTAGCAGATAGTATTGGGAGAGAAGGAAATTGGCAAACTTTTTCCCTCATTCCCCCCACACACACTTAATTGTAAGTTTCTTTTGTTCTTCTTGGAAAAGAATTCACCCTATTTATGTTTTAAATGTCTTTACTATTTTCTTGAAAATATAAACTATAAGTAATTCCCACTTATTCCTGGCTTCTAAGGAGGTCAGGATTCTTGAGGGACTGTGATAATTGGATTAAACTGTGTTCACAAAGATGATACCAATTGATTACCAATTTTCAAAAAAAGTTAATAATAAAATACTCCTAAACCAACCATAACCTCTCATTGGTGATGCAGTTAATCTTATTATATTTGAAGGTCATTACCATTCATATCACTTTTTCACTTGGTGCTGTAGATTTATTAAGAACATATCAGCCTGAATCTGTATAACTCCATAAAATATAATGGACATTGAATTTTTAAATAAATCTCTGATGACAACTAATTTATGTAACAGTTGTCTCTAATTTATTTGAAAGAAAAAGTATAATTTGGAGCTATTCTGTCTCAAATTCAAGATAAATGGGAACATGTTGAAGTATAAAGCTTAAAGTCAAGTATCAAATTTGGAAAGATATGAGATGTGTGTTCAGTACACTATAGTGGTTAGTACATGCTATACAGTTATCAGCCTGAGTTCAATCCTCATGCCATTACTTACTAAGCATATGACCTTAAGCAGCTTTTCTCTTCCCAGTACATCAGTGTCCTTATCTGTAAGGTGCAGATAATAACACCTTCCTCATTAGGTGGCTGAAAGGATTAAAATAACTAATGTGATCTTTTATTTCTCATTATTCTCATCCCTCTGCCTCACATTCAATTTATCCAGTTCCTATTTGTCCTCCTCTAAATATATTCCAAGACTTAATTTCTCTCAGTCCTTTCTGTGCCCCCTTCATTAAGGTCATCATTATTTTACAGGTGCATTAACTGATCTTCCTGCATTCACACTTTTCTATCTCCACTCCATTCTCCCCAGTGATTTGTTTTAAATTTTTAATCAAAGCATATTCTTCTCCCTTTTAAGAATTTTAATGGGCATTTCTCATTGCTCTTTAAGAAAAATTTAGACTATTTAAAATAGCCAGCATTATCCATCATAATTCATTACCTCCTAACCTGCCAACTCCATCCCTTACTAGTCTGCTCCTCATGTATCTGCCATACTCTTCTCAAACCCAGTAAGCTCTTTCCTATTACAGAATCTCTGGGACTAGTGTAATCCCTTACACATTACCCCTCTCCATTATATAAAAAAGATGTTTATTTTAAACAGTATTTTAAATTCACAATTAAATTTTTTTTAATTAACAATTAAGCTTTGGTTATTTGAAAATGTTAATGCTTATGTCCAAATTCTTAGGAATAAATGGCATCTAAGTGTTACTTTATTATAGTCTCTGTCCCTTGTAAACCTACAAACCCATGAAGCAAGTGGGAACAGAAAAACTAAGTTCAAAGCATGTACTGAACCTTAAACTTTCACTGCTTAACAAAGAAAGTGAACATGAAAATAAACCAACTAAATATTCAATTCATAAGACACTCAAAAACCTAGGATATAAAAATATAAAGAAAGCAAGAGGGGAGAAATAAAATTCTAAAGATTGAAATACGATCTATGACTCAAAAAATAGATCTGATAAATAATCTAAATTTTATTTAAAACATGTAACCCTACAAACATACAAAGGATTATTTAAAAAAAATAAATACTATGGGAGGAGAATCCAAGATGGTGGCATAGGTAAACACCTACACTGCTGCCTCACACAACAATTTCAAAACTACAACTAAGAGACAGAATGGAGATCATCCAGAACCACAGGAAAGCTGGCTGAGTGGAAATTCTACAACTAGAAGGAAAGAGAGGGGCTCAGAGAGACCCAGAAGAGCTGCAAAAAGCTGAGGTATGAAGACGAGCTCGTGGGGAGAGCGGGTGCCGGAGTACCTGGCTGGCTTTCTCTGGTGGGAGGGAAAAGGAGATTGCCAATGGCATTGAACCTCTTATCCTACAACACTAAACCCCAGGTCCAGCAGAAACTCATATAGGGGGAGTTTGGACTGTGAAAAGGGAGAAGTGCACAGAAATTTAGGGGAGTCACAAAAGGGCAGAAGTAAGTCATGCGGCATGCACAGCACTGTGCGCAGAAGACCTACCTACTGCTGTTTGTGCCACTGACTTTCACGGGTGGGCGGGAGACAGACCCTCCCAAGTGTGCCACTTCTAACTCCACTAAACCCCAGTTTTGGGCAAAACTCTGGGGTCCTGGAGTACAGGGGAGATGGAGGGGCAGTAGTCTAGAGGCAGTGTGAGAAGGAGGTACCGCTCCAGCGATTATACAATCACGTGAGACTTGGGGGCTGTGGAGGGCAGGGCTGACTGGAAGGCAAGGTGATCCCTTAAGCCCTGAGACTCCACCCATCCCAAGCTCAACAGAGAGGTGTTTGCGGTTTTGCAAGGCTGCTATCATAAGGCTGATTCCAACACAGAAGTTCTTCCAGCATAGTGAAAATGCCGAGGCAAGGGAAGGGATCACAAACAAAAGAAATGGAGGAAAACAAACGACTGGATATAGAGTTCAAAACCACGCTTATAAGGTTTGTCAAGAATATCCTAGAAAAGTTGGATAAGGTTAGCAAGACCCGAGAGGAGATAAAAAGGACCAACTAGAGATGAAAAAGGTCCAACTAGAGATGGAAAAGGACCAACTAGAAATTAAACATACACTGACTGAAATAAAAAATATTATACAGAATCCTAACAGCAGACTAGAGAAAGGCAAGAATCAAGTCAAAAATTTGAAATATAAAGAATCAGAAAACACTCAACTGGAAAAGCAAGAAGAGAAAAGAATCCAAAAATGTGAAGATAATGTAAGGAGCCTCTGGGACAGTTTCAAGCGTACCAACATCAGAATTGTGGGGGTGCCAGAAGAAGAGAGAGAGCAAGATACTGAAAACATATTTGAAGAAATAATGACTGAAAATTTCCCCCACCTGGTAAAAGAAATAGACTTACAAGTCCAGGAAGCACACAGAACCCCATATAAAAGGAATCCAAAGAGGACTACACCAAGACACATCATAATTAAAACACCAAGAGCAAAATATAAAGAAAGAATATTAAAAGCAGCAAGAGAAAAACAGTTAATTATCTACAAGGAAACACCCATACAATTGTCAGCTGATTTCTCAACAGAAATGATGCAGGCCAGACGGGAGTGACAAGAAATATTCAATGTGATAAATATCAAGAACCTACAATCAAGAAAATTCTATCCAACAAAGCTATCATTCAGAATTGAAGGGCAGATAAAGAGCTTCACAAATAAGAAAAAGCTAAAGGAGTTCATCAACTCCAAACCAGTATATAAAATGCTGAAAGGTACTCTTTTAGAAGAGGAAGAAGAAAAAGATAAAAGCCAAAAAATTATGAACAACAAATACATATCTATCAACAAGTGAATCTAAAAATTAAGTGAATTAAAAATTTGATCAACAGAATAAACTGGTGAATATAATAGAATCAGGAGCACAGAAAGGGAGTGAACTGTTAATTCTTAGGGGGAAAGGGGTGAAGGGTGTACAGGGAGAGACTGGACAAAAATCATACACCTATGGATGAGGTCAACGGGAGGGAGGTAAGGGTAGAGGGGAGGGTGGGAGCTGGGTTGAGGGGAGCTATGGAGGGGAAAAAAGAGAAACAAATGTAATAATCTGAATAATAAAGATTTAATTTTAAAAAAAGGATCTGAGGGACAAAAATGCTAAATTATTTAAAGTATTTCAAAAGTGTTATTTAATAAAGCAGGGTTAATAAGTAAATTGTCTCTTTTATATAAATGAGAAGTTAAGACTTGGTAATTTACCCAAAACCAGCCAGCCAGATGTCAAAGACAGGGTTGGAACCTAGGGAAGTTGACTCTGAAGGCTGTTGCCTTCCCTGTGCTGCCAAGTGAGGGGGTCCCCAAAAATCTCACATTCTCAGCTTCTCAGGGGAACTTTAGTCACAGCTGGAGTGGTATTCTGTGAAAAAGCGCTAAGGTTGAAGTGGATAGACTGGTTGTGGTGTGAGGGTAGGTGTAGGGTTAATTTATCTTGCTTGCCCTCTGCCCTACACCAATAACTAGCTGACTCTCCTTAGGTAAACTAGTTCAATTCCCTGGCCCTGTTTTACAGGAGGATAATAACTATCTCACAGAATGGCTGTTGGGGTTAAATGAATTAATATATAGTGTCTGGTACACTGTAAATGCTATGGGAGTGGTTGCTATAATTTCTGGTAAGCCCAGAAATTGTGACAAGAACATGCCACAGTTAAGATGTTGACCCTGTCAATGATGCTCTAAGGTGATTCAGTGCCCCTGCTCAGAAAAAAATAAAAATTTAAAAATTTAAAAAAATACTATGAACAACTTTACTCTCACAAACTGAACAACTTAGGCAAAATTGACATATTGCTAGAAAAATACAGTCTTCCAAAACTCAATCAAGAAGAATCAAAAAACTGGGATAGGCAAAAAATTACCAAGAAAATTTAAGCAGTAATCAAAAATCTTCCAGCAAAAAAAAAAAAAAAAAAAAAAAAAAAAAAAAAAAAAAAAAAAAAAAAAAAAAAAAAAAAAAAAAAAAAAAAAAAAAAAAAAAAAAAAAAAAAAAAAAAAAAAACCCAGTCCAGACAGCTTCACAGGAGAGTTTTACCAAACATTCAAAAAAAAAACTAAAACCTACCCTCCTCAGACTATTCCAAAAAATTCAAGAGGAAGGCACACTTTCAAGCTTGCTCTATGAAGACAGCATTACCCTAATCCCAAAACCAGGTAAAGACACTACAAAGAAAATTACAAACCAGTATCCCTAATAACATAGATGCTAAAATCCTCAACAAAATTCTAGCAAATCAGATCCAGCATTACATTGGAAAGATAATACACCATGACCAACTGGGATTTATTCTGGGGATGCAAGGCTGGTACAATATCTGCAAAACAATAAATGTGACACATCACATAGTAAATAAATTGAGAGGCAAAAAAAATCACATAGTCATATCAATTGATGCAGAAAAAGTATTTGACAAAATCCAATACCCATACTTGATAAAAACTCTCAACAAAGTGGGAATAGAGGGATCATAACTCAATATGATAAAAGACTTATATAATAAACCTACAGCCAATATCATACACCATCAATGGGCAAAAACTAAAACTATTTCCCCTAAGAACAGGAATAGACAGAGATGCCCACTTTCACCACTTTCACCACTCCTGTTCAACATAATATTCAAGGTGCTAGCCATAGTGATCAGACAAGAAGAAGAAATAAATGGAATCCAAATTCGAAAAGAAGTAAAACTGTCATTATTCGCAGATGACATGATGTTATACATAAAAAAACCCAAAGACTCCATCAAAAACTACTAGACTTAATAAGTGAATTTGGCAATGTAGCAGGATATAAAATTAATACCCAGAAACCTATGGTGTTTCTATACAACAACAATGAACTCACAGAAAGAAAAACTACAGAAACAATCCCATTTATCATTGCAATAAAAAATCAAGAGAGCTAGGAATAAACTTAAGGGGTAAAAGATCTATACTCAGAAAACTATAAGACGTTGAAAAAAAAGATAGAGGAACACATAAACAAATGGAAGAATATACTATGTTCATGGATTGGTAGAATAAACATCATTAAAATGTCTACTACCCAAAGCAATCTATAGATTCAATGCAATCCCCATTAAAATACCAACAGCATACTTCACCAACATAGAAAAAACTCTCCCAAAATTCATATGGAATTTTTTAAGAAGGCAATGAAGTACCATTTCACAACTGTCAGAATAGCTATCATCAACAAATCAACAAACGACAGTGCTGGCAAGGAAGTAAAGAAAAATTAGCGTCTTAGACTGTGGGAATGCAGACTTGTGCAGCTACTGTGGAAAACAGTATGGAGTTTCCTCAAAAAATTAAAAATGGAACTTCCATTTGACCCAGTAATTCCACTTCTAGGAATATATCCCAAGAAAACAGAAAAACCAATCTGAAAGGATCTATGTAACCCCATGTTCATAGCAGCACAATTTACAATAGCTAAGATTTGGAAACAGCCTAAGTACCCATCAGCAGATAAGTGGATTAGAAAACTGTGGTGCATCTACACAATGGAATACTATGCTGAGGTAAAAAAGAAGGCACTCAGCATTTTCAACAGCATGGATGGACCTGGAAAGCATTATGCTAAGCGAAATTTGACAGTCATGTGATCTCACTCATTGGTGGATATGATGAACAACATAAACTAATGAATGATCCAGAGACATTGAAGCATAGAACAGACCATCCAACCTCAGAGGGAAGGTGGAGGGGGGTAAGGAGGAGAGATCAACCCTAGGATTTGTATGCATGCATATAAACATAATCCATAAACACAGACAGTAGGGTCCTAACAGTATGTGCAGGGGGAAATGGGGGGTTTGGAATAACTGAGGA
Organism: Lasiurus borealis; assembly: GCA_004026805.1. Lineage (NCBI taxonomy): Eukaryota > Metazoa > Chordata > Mammalia > Chiroptera > Vespertilionidae > Lasiurus > Lasiurus borealis. The sequence goes on along the minus strand of PVJN01032273.1, from coordinate 17,334 downwards.
GAGGTCAATGGGGGATGAAGGAGACATATGTAATACTTTAAACAATAAAGAATTAAAAAACGGAAGACTAAGAAGGAAAGAGAACAAAAACAATCCCTGGTTTCCTTGAAAGAGGCATCATCACATTTTCATAGACCCATATCATTTTAGAACTGAGGAACCTCGGAGATCATTTTCTGAATCACACTTATTTTATACACTAGAGGCCCAGTGCATGAAATTAATGCACAGGTGTGTGTGTGTCTCTCAGCCCTGCCCACAACTGCCCTCCCCTGCTGGCCATATTATGGTGGCCATCTTGTATCCACATAAGAGCAGTCATCTTTGACTACATGGGGGCAGCCATCTTGTGTGTTGGAGTGATGTCAATTTGCACATTATCCTTTTATGCATAGGATTAAATAGGATAGAGGCCTGGTGCATGCATGGGTGAGGGCCGGCTGATTTTCCCCAAAGGGTATCCCAGATCAGGGTAGGGGTTCCCTTGCGGCATGGGGTGGCCTGGGTGAGGGACCTGTGGTGGTTTGCAAGCTGGCCACACCCCCTGGAAACCCAAGTGGAGACCCTCGTATCTGGGACTTATTTATCTTCTATAATTGAAACTTTGTAGCCTTGAGTGGAGGCCTGGGCCTGCCAGAGCAGCAGAAAGCTGGCCTTCCTCCATTGCAGGGGACAATCCAAGCCTCCTGCTCTCTCTGTGGCCACAGCTATCTTGGTTGGATTAATGTGAATACTCACCCCTGATTGGCTGGTGGGCATGGCTCATGAGTGTAGCCAAGGTTTGGTCAATTTGCATTTTACTCTTTTATTAGATAGGATGAGGAATAAGAAACATCCCATATCAAAGACAAAACTCCAGATTAACAGTATATAAATGGAGTCATTCTAAAGGCAGAGTAGCCTTTCCAGAGGAATTATCTTGCTCATCTTGCTCCTTGAACCTTTGGACTAGGATAAACCAACATTGTCATCCAAAGAGCGGTTTATAAAGCCAACAGGGAAACAAACATCCAGACCACAAGGACCTATGAATATCTGAAGACAGACTCAATAACCAGCCATACACAGCTAAAAAGTAGCTTATTAGCACCAACAGTAATTTCTTTCTTCTATTCATAAAATTATTCCTTCCCTTTTTTCCTTAAAAATAAACAAACAGAATAAAAGAAGAAAAAACAAAAAACACTGCCCTTATCCTGTAATCAGGACTACGTGGTACCTCAATATACTTTTGTATATTTTAAGCAATATCAACATTGGAGAGGGGTGGGGAAAGAAAGCAATCTATAAACTCTGCTTGGTTCAATATCTACCTATTCCTCCCGAATTGATGCACTCAGGCATTGGAAGAGAAACAGTCTGGCAAAGTGCTGTCCCATTGGAACATTAGCACATCCATCCTGATTCTTATTCAAATGTGTAAATCTTAAAGCCCAGGAACAGAATGTTGAGTTTCTTTCAATACAAGATCAAGCCACAATTTGAGGTTCTTTGTAATGTTACCAATTTCCTAGTCCCCAGGCCTCTAAGAGAAGTTAAGGACACAAACCTGCCACTGGCAATGTTTCCAGTTTAATTACACTGAATTTAGGAAGTAATTCAAAGAGTCTGAATAGGTTTCTTGATGAAAATACTGGATAGGAAAATGATTGTGCCCTCATGCCTATCTAGCACATCTGGTAGGAAAGAACTGTCATTTTATTTGCATTCCATGAACAATTAAAAAAGTAATGTGCAGTTTAGGAAAAACAAAGAAATGTGAAACATCAGTTGACTGACTAAAACCTCCCCTATAAAAGAGTAATCCTGACAAAATTACTTTAAGGACATCACTTAAAAGTTCATTAATTGAGTTACTTTAAAAATCATGATTTACCTTGGTTTGATAATATCTTTGCACTAAGTAATTTTGCAGAAATTGAAGGGTGGAGGGAACTGTACCATAGAAAGAAAGGTTAAAAGACATAAAGAGGAAAAGGTTCACAAAAGATTGACAGTGAAAAAAGATCACCATAAGTCCTAGGGGAGAAGAGAGAAAGAAAGAGGACCACAGAGAAACCAAAATCGTGGCATAGGTGAACACCTAAGCTGCTGCCTCTCACAACAATTTCAAAAGTACAAGTAAAAGACAGAACAGACACCATCCAGAATCACAGTAAAGCTGACTGAGTGAAAAATTCTACAACTGGAAAGAAAGAGGAGCACACGGAGACTCAGAGGAGCTGTAAAAAGCTGAGATACGGACACACGCTCGTGAAAAGGATGGACGGAGGAGGATCAGGCTGACTTCCTCTAGCGGGAAGGAGACAGAAAATCCCGACTGCACTGAACCCCAGCTTCAGGCAAGACTCATAGGGGGAGTCTGGACTGTTGTGAAACTTAGGGAAGCCACAAAAGACGGAAGTGTGGGGGCTCTCGAAAGTGCACACACAGAGTGCTGACTGCCAATTGTGCCTGGCTTCCTCTAGCACAGTGGTTTTCAACCTTTCTAATGCCGCGACCATTTAATACAGTTCCTTGTGTTGTGGTGAATCATAATGTAAATATCTGTGTTTTCCCGTGGTCTTAGGCAACCCTGCTAGCAGTTCTCAACCTGTGGGTCACTGCTGTAGAGCCTAAGACCATCAGAAAACAGGTCACGGTCCACAGATTGAGAATTGCTGCTCTAGCAGGAGGAAAACAGAACCTCACAACAGCACTGAAATCCAGGTCTAACTGCACTGACCCTGGGGATCCAAACTCATACCAGTCCCTAGAGCACACAGAAACTCAGGGGAACCCAAAGGATGAGTTCTGGCAACTCGCACACGCACACACGCGAGAAAGGCAGAGGTCTGGAAGCAAGCCCACATGCGCAGACGCAGCTGATCCTCATAACCAATTGGCTTGGAGGTCAATCCCGCCCAGGAATATCAACAATAATCAAGAATTAATTACAACAACACTGTACACACAGTCACAAAGGGGTGTACCTAGAGTGCCCACCTCAGGTAACTGGAGAGACAGAGTTACTGGGCGACATAGGACAGCTAGCACAGAAAGCTACTCTACCAACACAGGGAAGCAGCGAAATATGCGGAGACTAAAGAACAGATCACAAACAAAAGAAATGGAGGAAAACAAACGACTGGATATAGAGTTCAAAACCACGGTTATAAGGTTTTTTTAAGAATATACTAGAAAAAAATGGATAAATTTAGCGAGATCCAAAAGAATATGAAAAAGAAACAACTAAAAATTAAGCATACATTGACTGAAATAAAATACATTATACAGAAACCTAACAGCAAACTAGAGGATCCCAAGAATCAAGTCAAAGATTTGAAATACAAAGAAACGAAAAACACTCCACTGGAAAAACAAAAATAAAAACAATGTGAAGATAGTGTAAGGAGCCTTTGGGACAACTTCAAGCATACCAACACTAGAATTATGGGTGTGCCAGACAAAGAGAGAAAGCAAGATACTGAAAACCTATTTGAATAAATAATGACTGAAAACTTCTCCCACCCAGTGAAAGAAATAGACTTATAAGTCCAGGAAGCGCACAGCACCCCAAACAAAAGGAATCCAAAGAGGACCACACCAAGACACATCATAATTACAATACCAAGAGCAAAAGACAAAGAGAGAATATTAATTACCTACAGGGGAGCACCCATACAAATTTCAGCTGATTTCTCAACAGAAACTATTCAGGCCAGATGGGAGTGTCAAGAAATATTCAACGTGATGAATAGCAAGAACCTACAACCAAAATTACCCAGCAAAGATATCATTCAGAATTGATGGGAAGATAAAGAGCTTCAGAGATAAGAAAAAACTAAAGGAGTTCATCAACACCAAACCAGTATTATATGAAATGCTGAAAGGTATTCTTTAAGAAGAGGAAGAAGAAAATAGTAAAGGTAAAAATTATGAACAACAAATACATATCTATCAACAAGTGAATCTAAAAAGCAAGTGAATTGAAAATCTGATGAACAGAATAAACTGGTGAATATAATAGAATTAGGGGCATAGAAAGGGAATGGACTGATAATTCTCAGGGGAAAGAGGTGAGGGGGTGCAGGGAGAGACTGGACTAAAATCATACACTTATGGGTGAGAACAATGGGGGGGAGGTAAGGGCAAAGGGTGGGGTGGGAACCAGGTGGAAGGGAGATATGGGGAGAAAAAGAGGAACAATTATAATAATCTGAACAATAGAGGTTTATTAAAATTGGGGAAAAAAAGATGACCAGACATAAGGCAAACATATCAGAAAAGAAGATAAGACATGGAAGTGAAAGGAACCAAAGCTTCCTCCTTTTCAGAAGAAAGTCATACGTGTTAGCACAGGATTTGTGATTAGTTCAGGTAGACAAGAATGCAGCAAAGTCTCCATCATCATCATTGGTGTTTCCTACAGAAATGAACAGACTGGAGGTGCTATCCTCAGCTAAAGAGCCTTACCTATGAAACTGCACTATTGAAGCGAAGGGCATCTACAGATTCAGATTTTGTTAACTTAAAGAGCCACATTTTCCTTAGAAAAATTTCTGACCTGACATTTGGTATATATCATTTATAAATGCTGATTAAATTTATTTTGAGGCACGTTTGTCTAAAAATGCCTACAACTCTATTTCTAATGAACTAATGGTCTATAAAAAACAATAGACCATCAATGGGTACATTCTATTAAACAAAATATCTGTAGATCAGGATGTGAATTGGAAAAAAAAGGTAAATTTGGTAGTGTTACTGGATGAATTAGTGGGCCAGATTTCCCAGACACGAGTGGGAGTGGGGTTCTTGTGGTACCACTGAAATAAGCATTCTCCTCCACAGGAGAATGAGATGTAGTAAAAGGCTTTATTTGCATGGAGTTACATTCCTCTGGTTGTAAATTCCCATGCCCCTTAACCCAGTCCTGAAAGAAGAGCCACAGGGATCCAGCAGAGCCAAAAGGAGGGCCAGTGTCCAGAGCTTCTGTTCTATGTTGAAATTGGATCTAGTTCAGCACTAAAGTCCATTAGTACATTGTGTGGAGCCCAAGTGGCTGTAAGTCCTGTGGGTGTAGGGGAGTATGTCCCCTGCAACAGGAGTCCTAAAAAAACAATAGGCCAGATATGGGTACATTCTATTAAATGAAATATCTGTATGGCCAAATCCCAAGAGAGTATGCTCCTTTGTCCAGGATTTTAAATATTCAAGTTTTGAGCTCTTGCAATGGACACCCTATTCTTGCCTTGACTCGCTCCCGGGTGTGACTGACAAACAAGTAGGCACTTCCCACATCATTCAGACCTTACTGGGTTATGTGTCCAAACTGCTTTTATCTAGTCCTTTCCCCCATCGTTCAACGGGTAACAAACTTAGAGTGTTAAATGAGCAAGGCTATATAAATGGCATGCCTATATTATCTAGTCTTCCCTTTACTCTTTTCTTATTAAATAATAACCAGATTATTACAATGGTATCTGTAGGACCAGTGTTTAATTCTATAGCAATGAACATAGGAGAGTATAACCTGCCAAGTTTCAATATAGGGCACATACGTTAAATGCTGGACAGACACTTTTACTTAATTTGAGACCCCTTTTCCATTAGTGTAGGACAGTGGTCAGCAAACTCATTAGTCAACAGAGCCAAATATCAATAGTACAATGATTGAAATTTCTTTTGAGAGCCAAATTTTTTAAACTTAAACTTCTTCTAAGGCCACTTCTTCAAAATAGACTCGCCCAGGCCGAGGTATTTTGTAGAAGAGCCACACTCAAGGGGCCAAAGAGCCGCATGTGGCTTTCGAGCCAGTTTGCTGACCACTGGTCTAGAAAGAACAATTAAAGATCTATATACTACCATCCACACCCTTTCCAATCCCTTTTCAGACATTACTAATCAATCACAGTGCTCTCTCCTGCCTGAGGTAGGACTCAGCCTCATTGTATTTAATTGATAAGAGTTGATATAAGAACCACAAAATTTGTAAGAATTGATAGGAGAGCCAAAGATATCACTTCTACCTATGAGCTATTCCACTACTTCTAAAATGCCTTACACAAAAAATAGTAATTGTATTCAGAACTACAAAAAATTAGTAATTAGTAATAACACTTAGAATGGCCAAAAAAAAAAAAAGTAGAAGAGAAGAGTTTAGAACTATAAACTCTTCTTTAAAATTGCTGAATATTCTGAGTAGTTTTATTTTAAATTCAGGTTTTCTGAAATAAATACATAATTACATAGTGTTTAATAATCTTAAAAGATCTGTCACCTACATAGATTTTTAAATTTGATTCTTATTGTAACCTTGTATGATAGTGGACAGAAAAATTAAACAAAAGCAAAAATGACCAGAAGATACAAAACTGAAGCTTTTGTAATTTTGTTTGAGGGTTTTAAAAGATGGAGAAGTACTAGTTTTCACAATGTAGGATGGGCTTGTTATTCCTCCTCTCAATTTAATGCTAAACACTCTCTTCAACCGACTGTTTGAGGACGTGCCACATCAATGGATTTTCCTTGCATTTTTAACTCAGTATTTCTGAGGCTAAAAATAAAATTGAAATCACAATTTTTCCAGTATCTGATGCCAAAATGTGATCCTAAAAACATAAGAAATAATCAAATTAATAAACTTAAATAATAATTCTACTTTCACACACTTTTTACTAGTAAAAAAAAATCAGACACATTTTTCTAGACCTACTACTGTTCAGTACAAGTGATCATAAGAATAGGTAATTAATACAGATCTTTTTATTACCACAATTTAATATCAAAGATATCTTTTTCTTCTAATATAAAAAAAGTAAAATATTCTGAATAAACAATTACTGAGATATTTTCAAAACTTGAGCCCCCTCCTCTGAGAACATATTCCAATGTATCCCACTAGATTTCTTATAACTTGGATTTTAGTTTCTAATGTGAACTTATTGTCTGTATCTACAACTGTGATGTCCTTTATTATGATGGCTCAAATTATATAAGGTGCAATAAGAAATAAAACTTCTGACTCAGCATAAACAAAATCCTAGTACAGTGGTACCTCGAGATACGAGTTTAATTCGTTCCGTAACCTTGCTCATATATCAAGTTGCTCGTATCTCAAAGCAAATTTCCCCATTGAAATCAATTGAAATGCTGTTCATCTATTCCAGCCTCCAAAATGCCACCCCAGTTCTTGTTATGTGTTTTTGAATAAGAAAAATGTATTTATAAATGACAAATATTGTATAAAAACATAATAAAAGAGAATGTAAAGGAATAAACTGGTTTTATAAAGTGTATTTACCTACTCGTTACACTCTTAATGCTACACTTTATCCCTAAACTGAATGTAACTTAACTAATCTGCACTGAACATAATTGCTACTGGTCTTTGCATTTTTGGTCGATTTCAAAAAAAAACGTGTCCAACGAGATTTGCCTCTTCCTCCCTTTCAGAATGTTTCTGAAATGGGTGAGGCAAGTTTCATTGAACAGCTCCGATGCACTACCAGTAGCAACTTTTTTGGAGTGTCTTTTTTCCACAAAGTGTGACACCCTCTCCCACATTCCTAAGATCTCCTTTATCTCACTTGTAGAGATCTCCTCCACCTCTGGCTCCTCCTCGAAACCAATTTCTTGGAGAACCTCCGCATGTTGCTGAGACTGCAACTTTTGTAACTCCTCCGTGGTGAGTTCCAGAGAGTGCTCCTCGACGAGCTCATTCACATCTCTCTCATCCATCTCCAGGCCCATGGATTTTCCCGGAGACACTATCTCCTCCTCCACTGGCACCTCGGGTACGAATCCTTCAAAGGTCCTTTCAGCTACGGCCTCAGGCCACAGCTTCTTCCATACAGAGACAAAGTCCTCATTTTAACACCCAGCCAGGCCTGATCAACAATTCTGAAGCATATCATGATGGTAAAGTGGTTCTTCCAGAACTCTCGAAGGGTGAGATTTTTGTTCTCCGTCACCTCAAAGCAGCGCCAGAACAGGTGCTTGATGTACTGCTTTTTAAAATTAGAAATCACCTCCTGATCCATGGGCTGCAGGATAGGAGTGGTGTTGGGAGGTAGGTAGACAACCTTTATAAACTTGAACTCTTCGAGGAGTTCATCTTTGAGGTTCGGTGGGTGAGCAGAAGCATTGTCGAGGACGAGGAGGGCTTGCGTGGTTAGGTTGTTTTCCTGTTGGTATTTCTTAACAGAAGGCCAAAAACCAGGTTTACCCACTCCACAAAGAACTGCCTGGTGACCATGCCTTTGGGTTTGCCCTCCACATAACTTGCAGTTTATCTTTTAAAATCTTATGTGACTTAAAGACTCTGGGGTTTTCCAAATGGTATATGAGCAGAGGCTTGATCTCGCAGTCGTCACTCGCATTGGCGCACAGTTCGAGAGTTAGCCTATCCTTCATGGGTTTGTGGCCTGGCATTGCCTTCTCCTCTGCCATTATGTAAGTCCTATTCGGCATCTTCTTCCAGAAAAGCCCTCCACAGTTGAAGACTTGCTGGAGGATATAGCCTTTGGCTTCTATCAGTTCGGAAAAAGTTTTGAGGTACCTCAGCTGCCTTCACATCCGAACTTGCTGCCTCACCAGGCCTGACGGTGGAGTGAATGCCGGACCTTTTCCTGAAGTTATCAAACCAGCCTCTACTGGCTTTAAATGAGTCTTTCGATGCTTCGTCCGTGGAAGTGTGTGGGGTCTGCTCCAGCAAATTATCGTACATCACTCGTGCCTTCTCGCATATGATGCCCTGTGTTAATATATCTCCTTTAAGCTGCTTCTCCGTCACCCACACCATCAGTAGATTCTCCATCTTTTCATGGAGAGCACTATGGAGCTTAGAAATTATTGTAACACCCTTAGCTGGCGTTATACCCTTTATCGACTCCTTCTGTTTAAGCACAGTGCATATCATTGAAGTACTACCCCCATACTGCCTCACCAAGTCAGCCACTCGCACACCTTCCTCATATTTTTCTATGATTTCACGCTTTAATTCAATTAGACATCATCCTCTTCTGAGCACTGACCTTTCCACTCGCTTTCTTCGGACCCATGGTTATAAAAAGAAATGTGATAAAGTATGTAAATGCACAAAAGATGCTTCGACAACGAGGTAAACAAGCACACTGACTGAGGCGTGGGAAACTATGAGACGCTCGAGTCACGGTAAACTGGTGGGTCGTGTGCAGCCTGCCAATCCACACAATTACTTGTATCTCAAATGTTGCTCGTATTTCAAAGCACAAAATCGCTCGCTCAATGGCTTGTATCTCAAAAATCTCGTGTTAGGGCACTCGTATCTCGAGGTACCACTGTATAGAAAACTCCACAGATCCAATCAATGTTCTCTCATTTTAAGATGTACTTTATTCTAGGTACATATTTTTGTATATGACTTCTTGAATTTTTTAATATATATTTTTTATTGATTTCAGAGAGGTAGAGAGAGAAACATCATTGATGAGAATCATTGACTGGCTGCCTCCTGCATGCCCTCTCTGGGGGTCAGCCTACAAATTGGGCATATGCCCTGACTGAGAATCAAACTGGGAATCAAACTCCTGGTTCATACATCGATGTTCAACCATTGAGCCACGCTGGCCAGGCATTCTTGGATTTTTTTATTGTGAATTATTGCCAGCAAAGATGCTAATTCATGAAATCCTACTTATACAATCACCAGTTATATTGATCTTACTCTACTCAAAGTGCCTACCTTATTTTTCTGTGTATTCCACTTTAGTACTTCTATCTTAGATTTGAGAGGTCAACAACAAAGTTAGAAATACAGTTTCTGGTAAATGTTTCCATGTCACTGTGTCTTTTATTCCCATCTGTTCAAGAGTAGAAAGCCTAGAACAAGGAGGAGGATATGACTACGCACTGTTCAATCATTAGTAAAAACAATTGGGAAATGTTTCCCTTTAAACACTATTTGATGGAAAAGGGGGAAAAGTAGCCAGAGAAATAAGCAGTCATGCTAACTAATGGAAAATTTACCTTTTGTGGCATACATATGCCCACCCATCACTAACTGCTGCTCAGCAACTTCACTGCTTTCCAACATTCTGTTAATTTGAGATGAGAGAGAATCCAAGATGGTGGCATAGGTAAACACCTACACTGCTGCCTCTGCACAACAATTTCAAAACTATAACTAAAAGGCAGATTTGACATCATCCAGAACCACAGGAAAGCTGGCTGAGTGGAAATTCTACAACTAGAAGGAAAGAGAGGGGCTCACGGGGACTCAGAGGAGCTACAAAAAGCTGAGGTTCGGAGATGCGCGCTTGGAGAGAGCGGGTGCCGGAGAACCTAGCTGGCTTTCTCTGGCGGGAGGGAGACGAAGACTCCCAACTTCATTGGGCCCCTTATCCTGCGGCACTGAACCCCAGGTCCAGCCGAGTCTCATACCGAGGGAGTTTGGACTATGAAAGGGGAGAAGTGCATGGAGGTTTTGGGGAGCCACGAAAGGGCAGAAGTTTGGTGGCGCGCACAGCACTGCACACAGAAGACCAACTGCTGATTGTGCCACTAGCTTTCACGATGGAGCCTCCCAACTAAACCACTTCTAACTCCACTAAACCCCAGTTTTGGGCAAAACCCTGGGGACCTAGACTCATATACTCCTGGAGTGCAGGGAAGCCAGAAAGGCAGCCGTCTAGAGGCACTGTGTGTTCACACAGGGACTGTTCCTGTGACTACCCAGAGTCACATGAGACCCAGGGGATGTGGAGGGCAGGGCTGACTGGAAGACAAAGTGGTCCCTTAAGCCCTGAGACTCCACCCATCCCAAGCTCAACAATAAGGCTTTTGCAGTTTTGCAAGTCTTCTATCATAAGGCTGAATTCAACACAGAAGTTCTCCTGGGATAGTGAAAATGCAGGGACAAAGGAAGAGATCACAAACAAAAGAAATGGAGGATAACAAACTACTGAATATAGAGTTCAAAACCACGGTTATAAGGTTTTTCAAGAATATCTTAGAAAAGATGGATAAAGTTAGTGAGAGCCAAGAGGAGATGAAAAAGGACCAACTAGAAATTAAACATACACTGACTGAAATAAAAAATATTATACAGAGACCTAACAGCAGACTAGAGGAAAGGCAAAAATTAAGTCAAAAATTTGAAATATAAAGAAACAGAAAACACTCAACTGGAAAAGCAAGAAGAAAAAAGAATCCAAAAATGTGAAGATAAGGTAAAGAGCCTCTGGGACAGCTTCAAGTGCACCAACATCAGAATTGTGTGGGTGCCAGAAGAAGAGAGAGAGAGCAAGATACTGAAAACCTATTTAAAGAAATAATGACTGAAAATTTCCCCCACCTGGTGAAAGAAATAGACATAAATCCAGGAAGCACACAGAACCCCATATAAAAGGAATCCAAAGAGGACAACACCAAGACACATCATCATTAAAATACCAAGAGCAAAAGACAAAGAGAGAATATTAAAAGCAGCAAGAGAAAAATAGTTCATTACCTACAAGGGAGCATCCATATCATTGTCAGCTGATTTCTCAACAGAAATGATGCAGGACAGATGGGAGTGGCAAGAAATATTCAACGTGATGAATAGCAAGAACCTACAATCAAGAATACTCTATCCAGCAAAGCTATCATTCAGAATTGAAGGGCAGATAAAGAGCTTCACAGACAAGAAAAAGCTAAAGGAGTTCCTCAACTCCAAACCAGTATTATATGAAATGCTGAAAGGTACTCTTTAAGAAGAGGAAGAATAAAAAGGTAAAAGATAAAAAATTATGAACAATAAATACATATCTATCAACAAGTGGATCTAAAAATTAAGTGAATTAAAAATTTGATCAACAGAATAAACTGGTGAATAGAATAGAATCAGGAGCACAGAAAGGGAGTAACTGATAATTCTTAGGGGGAAAAGGGTGAGGGGGTGCAGGGAGATACTGGACAAAAATCATACACCTATGGATGAGGTTAATGGAGAGGAGGTAAGGGTAGAGGGAGAGATGGGAGCTGGGTGGAGGGGAGCTATGGAGGGGAAAAAAGAGAAACAAATGTAATAATCTGAATAATAAAGATTTAATTTTTAACAAACTTGAGATGAAACTAAGGGGGAGAAAAAAGTGCTTTTATTTGTGAAAGTGGGTACTTGCTCAGTAAACACCATAAAAATTTAACAGTACTGTTTTCATCAGCCACCTGAGAGATATTTATTCACTGATTTTGGAAATTAATTCCCTGGCAGGATGAATAAAGCATAATTTCCAAGATTTATTTATTTGCTAAGTTTTTCAAAACACTATGTAGCAACAAACTTTCTGTGTTCGTAAAACTAAGGAAAAATAGAGCTGGTAAAAATACATTAAATTTATATACATGAGGCTTAGACTTCTGGCTCCAACTCTGACTACCTGTATGATATTGAGAAAGTCTTTTAATCTTTCTAAAAGGTTTTTCATCTATAAATGCAAATTACATTCTTCTCTCAAAGCCAAAGCATATGGTTGCCCTTTGTCAATGGTAATCAGTGGAAACAGAGGGAGGAGAGCACAAGTACAGCAGCAGGAGAATGATTTCAAAAGTAGATCCCAGTTTCCAATTAATGTTTCTTCTAACATTGTGTACAAAAGCTACAGGCTCAAGGGATCTCGGTCCTATTCGAAAGAAAGCCTTGCTGCTGAGAGGAAAGCTTAAGGAGCCGTGTTTAGGAAGGTAAGGGTGAAATGGAGAGAAAAAAGTCAGTGCATTATTAGTTGACTTATTCTACACAAGTTTCCATGCAGCTAAATCAAAACCTCTTAAATTCAAATGTATATAGTGTACTGGTTCATTCTTCACAGATTCAAAATTCAAATCACAGCCTAAGGCGGTGAATAACATCTAATCACACATCAATGAAAAGGCTAAGTAACTGAGACTGTAGTTGAAAGCTGAACACACTGTTCTTTAATGCCCTTTGTTGTGTGTGCCGTGAGGGCCTGAATCTTTAAGGTAGGATTCTTAGGAGCATAGCTGCCTGAGGACAATCACCTAACCTATGTTACATAGGTTGGAGGTGGCAGGAACCACAACCCTCCAGAGTGCTAGGTATATTTCCTTACAACTTGCTGGTATGAATAGTCATGTATAATAGTTTGTACTCTTTGAACTATGATTCCTTTCTTAATTGAGAAAAAAATAGCACTTGAATTCAATATTTCAGTAAGTCTGACCTAGTTTTCCAGAACAGTACCTGGGTTCAAAGCCTTAGCCAAGTGACTAGGCAGAGAACAATCCTCTACTCTGGGACCCAGAATAATTCTCAAGTACAGATGACCCAAGATGGGCATTGTTAAACCCAAATTCAATGATTTAACTTGACAAGAAAGCAAAGATTCTCAATTCTCAGTGAACTGCCAGAGGCTTAATACCCAGGACCTGTGGCTAGCTGCTAGCTCAGTCACTGTACTAAGAGAATTTTTTGAGGTTTAAAGTAACCATCATGACTCCTCTTCTAGCTGGGGTTTCCCATGATCCCCTTGTGGCAGGATAGTAAGAAAGCTAAGAAAATTCACAGGCAAATGGAATGGGGAAACTTAGATAAGAATATTAAACAAGGCCAAGTGTAGGGAGTAGTTATAGGGTCAAGCCTTGGATTGACTTGTGGCTGGGCCACAAAAAATTCCCAGCTTGGAGGGCAGAGCCCTCTTAGCATAATTAAGTTTAACTTTATAGCCCTCCCTAGTTCCTTCTAGGTAGCTAATGGGCTGTGGGAGGTGCAGCAAGTGCTGCCAAAATAAGGTGAAACTCACAAGAACATTGTAAACATGTTGACCACTTCCCGTGTTTTGCTTTGTGTGTTCTGACTATAAAATAAAGCCTCAGCTTGCAGGCTAGGTCTTTCTGTGTCCTCATCCAGGTATGGGATTTCTACCAAGCCCCAGCTGTATTCTCTTGTCTGTCTTCTTTAATCTTTCACTGCCCCTCCTCAGGTTCACTCTTGGCAGTACTAGTTAGTGCTCCACAGCCAAGCAGTTTGGGCTGCTTGCAGGCAGCTTGTGAATCTCAACTCCTTATCTTCTCCAACCAAGGACAATTGAGAACAAATGGTTTATGCCTCTCCTCCCTAACAGGAGAATACTTAAATCATCTTGCCTGGGAAAACAGAGAAGAAAGACTTGAATAATGCCATTTGTGCCAGCTAATCCCAAGGACAAATATCCCTTGGGGGATGTTAAGCAGGAAAGATAGCTGCTAGGGCAGGAGAAGGGGAAGAAAGAAAGAAAGGGGAGTTTATCTCACCCACAAAACAAAGAAGTCAGCTATCTTAGGACTTGCCCAACAAGATGACCAGATGTATGTACAAACATTTCAAAATAAGCCACAATAATGTAGAAGGGGGCTTTGAAACTCAACCAAACTCTATCTAAAATATTCAGCAAAGGAGCTTTGAAACCTATAGGGGAAAGGGAATAAACCCCCTGGACCCACAGTGGGCAGGGCACTCAAACTAGCTGAGTTGCTCACTTGTGATTTATGCCAAGTGTATTTCTTTCTTTCTTTTTAATATATTTTTTTTATTGATTTCAGAAAGGAAGGGAGAGGGGAAGAGGAAGAGTAACATCAATGATGAGAGTGAAATCATTGATTGGCTGCCTCCTGCACGTCTCCTACTGGGGATCAAGCCATAACCTGGCATGTGCCCTGACCGAGAATTGAACTGTGACCTCCAGGTTCACAGGTCAATGCTCAACCACTGAGCCACAAAAGTCATACCCAAGTGTATTCTGAATAAATCCACTTGATTTGCTTCAATGCTGCTGTCACTCATCTGAAATCTTTCTTACAAGATTGACAAGAGCTGAGGAGGGGACAGCCCTCAGACAGTCTGATAACACCTTCACTGTTACAGGATACTAACACACTGACCTCCTAACAGTGATGTCTTTCCTTTCTGATCTTGCTCTTCAGCTCTGGCTTCAAACTATAAAGATGATGGAAAAAAGGATTCTTTTGTCCCTAAATAATCCTCTTTTTCTGATGGAGTATAGCAAGCATGTCAAACTCAAAGGCTAACACAGGCCAAATGAACAAGGTTTAAGTTTATGTGGGCTGCAAAAAAAACAAAAGCTTTAATTTTCATAGAAATGTAGGTTTATTTTGATAGAGACATGCTGAATAGAAAGGGCTGAAATGAGCAATCATTAACATAAATAATAGAACATTTTAATAGAAAATAGTATTTTTTTTTTGAACATTAACTTATCAGACACTGCACAAATTAATAAGCATAATGCAAATAAAGCTATTTTTCTTGTTCTCCAAAAGCAAAATATTTCCTGTTGTACACACCAAACAAGTCAGTATAAGACTAATGACATGGCTACTAAAATATTCGCTAATATTAGTGCAGAGAAATGGTCTCTTGTGCATAAGGAGTGTAAGGGAGATGAATGCAACATGATTATAGTAATCATTCAGTGAACATTGTAGTTTGTTAATAATAATTATATATAACAGTATATGTAAAAATTCACTTACGAAACTTTTATTAAAACGTTTCTTACATTCTATTATATTGACTAGACAGCAAAAATATTCATTGTGGGCCACATGTAGCCCGAGGGCCGTGAGTTTGACATGCTTGGAGTATAGTTTAACATGGTGGGAGAAAAGACAAGACAGAAAGTGAATATTATATTAGAAGACTGTTAAAAACACAGCTTTGGAATCGAACTCATGGGGTTCTAAATGCTGACGCTGAAGTTTGATAGTTTTATTATGGACACATTACTTGGTCTCTACATCTAATTTTCCTCACCTAAAAAAATGGACTTAAATAAATAAGAAATTAAATTGTTGAGATCAATCACTGGGTACATGTTTAGCATGATATATAACCCAAAAATATTAGTTCCTATAGTATTATCAATATAGAAACATGGGATGTTGAGTATAAATGCAATAGGTTTTTTTGGTGCAAAATCTAAGAGAAGCTTAAAATATTTATCCAGGAGATTTCTGATTTGAAAAGTCTTAGCAATATATAAGAAAAGAAAAAAAAAATGTAGACTTGTTAAACACACATTCTTTTCCAGACATTGTGTCAGCCTCTCATTTGCCATCTCATTTCATTCTCAAAACAACCTTTCTTACTAAATGTTTGCAAGTGTTGTAACTATAGGAAAGAAAACAAGCGTAAGAGACTTTTTATCACTTGTACAAAACTATGCAGCTTACTTGAGGTAAAAATGAGATACAGGTGGATCCAAATTCTAAATTCACATGTTTTCATCAAACCAACATGTCTCCACACTATATTCAGTAAACATTTTCCATCAAGAATTGTGTTAGGTTAGATGACTCAATATGCCTGGTGGGAAGACAAAGCAGCTTAAATTACTATGAAATACTTAAAACAATTGCAGTAGTTTCAACAAAGAAAATACAGAACAATTAACACCGTTGACCACCAGCAGGGTAAAGAGCTTGCTCATTTTAATTGCTATTAGACCCATTACTTAGAAAAGTATGCTTTGCAAGATAATGTAAAAAGAAACATTAAGGAAGTTAACCTTTATAAAACCCCTTTTTTTCACAGGAGGAAACTTTATAGGTACCAATAGATTTAGTGATATGCTTTAAGGTACATGAAAGCCAGACTTGGCAGCTATTGAGGTTAATATTTCACTATTATTTAGCAACTTCCCATCTGTGAGTTTTTAAGAGCTCCATAACTTGACAAACAACCATCTCCGCAGTCAATATTTTTCCTTTCCTAAATGAATATAAATTCTGCTTGAATTCGCCAGGGAAAAAGCCCAATGACTGCTCTGTTGATTTCTCAGCACTAGCTGTGCCCAACAGTGGACTCTGGCTTCACCCTTTTATATAGCTGCTTTAACTCTTATCACATTGTGCCGTAATTATTAATTTATACAACTGTCTCTCCAAATAGGCAGTGTGCAACTTAATGCCAAGGACTATGTCTTATTCACCTTGGTACAGTTTCAATTCAACTAAAGAGCCAGGGTTTCTGTACCAGGGTCCAAGCTAGATGGTCAGGCTATAAAAGACAAAGAAGATAGCACTAGCCTCAGGGGATACTGAGGATGAATGGAGACAGTCACATCAACTTATCATTTCAACACAGTTGGGGGAGAAATTACAATGGATTATAGATCCAGCATGAGCATGAGCTGGTGAGAACATGGGGAGGCCTGGAACTCGTGCTATGGAGGGGAAAAAAGAGAAACAAATGTAATAATCTGAATAATAAAAATTTAATTAAAAAAAAAAAAGACTTGTAGAGGAGAAGACTCAGAGACTCAGTGGTAGCCTGAGGGTGTATATTTCTGAGGATGTAGGAAGTGGCAGACAGCA
>PVJN01032272.1:0-24034 GCA_004026805.1 Lasiurus borealis | reverse complement strand
CTGGGAGTCTTGCTACTGCCCCAAGCCTGGAGAAACCAGCTCAGATGGGGAATGCTGCATAGCTCCTGCAGATGTGCAAGCCTAGGGGAGCACTGGCAGCAAGGGTGGGCCTCTTGGGAACCGCTGGCCCTCCATAGTACACTGTGACCTCACTCTATGGCCCTCCTCATGCCCCAGTGCAAGGATCTGCCTCAGTCTGTTCCCAGTTCCACATGGGAACCCTGAGGCAGGCTCCACCTCCTCTGGGGCTTATTGCCCTTCCTTAAATGGGAAGCAAGAACAGGGGCCGATAGGATGGGGCCCAGTGATTGAGATACTCCAAGAAGCTGATGGGGATTCGCTTTCCCCTGCCATTTCTGCCCAGGCCCGATCCCCTCCAGCTAGGTCATACAGGAGGGTCACAGCATCCATGCAGAAGGGAAGGGATCCTGGCCAAGAATTTGCAGGGACTGCAGCTTGGCCCAGCTGGACCCCACTGCCTGCTCACAGGCCATGCTCTGTGAATGCTCATCGAGCACTGACTGCGCAGGCCCCGTCCTTCATGTACCATATTCATTATGTCATTTCTCCCTGCAATGAATGTGCTCTTACACCCATTTCACACAAGAGGAAACGGTGCCGGGAGGGCAGTGACCTGTCCAGCTGGGAGATGGCAGTAGCAGGATACAAACACAGGTTCTAGAACCAAGGTCAATTGCGAAAGCTGCAGAGAAGACAGACGCTGGATGGTAATGGCCTCATGGGGCCAGAGGAGCCACTCGGCCTCCGCTCTTTGTCCCTGTTTCTGTCCTTCTAGGGCTTCAGCTCATGGCTTTCCCAGTCTCCTGGGTTGAATTGAGAACAGGAAAGGGGCTGGATTTTAGAGCTGACTACCTTAGACAAGTCACATCACCCTCAGTAAAATGGACATAGTAGTCAGTGTTCCAGATCATGCGGGGCAGGGGCATTGAGGTGTGTCTGTAATGGGAGGTGCTGAACAGGTGTGTGAGTGAACAGATCTGCAGGACATATCATTGCAAGAGAGCTTGTGCCAGCCAGTAGAGGGGACAGCCATGATCTGTGTGACCTTAAAGAGTCTCTTGCCTTCTCTGGGTCTGGTTTCCATGTTCATACACAATGTGTTGGAAACACACACTGTCAGGGCCCACACAATCCCCAAGCCAGCCCAACTCTGGGCCCACACCCCAGAAAACTTTTAGAACCCCGTCAGGAAGACAGGGGGCCTGCTTACCCTGGAATTTACCCCCTCTTGCCCTCTCCCTCCCTCTCCCTCCTGCTCCTTTTTCTCTCTCTTTTCTATGACTTTTATCAAAGGCAAACAGCATGATCCCTGAGATAGGGCCGCTCCCCAACAAAGCCAGAGCCAGCTGGCCCACAGGAACCACAGGGTGGGGCCGGGTGGGAGTGATGGGGCTGATTAGATAAGTGGGTTCTGGCAGTGACCCCAAAGTGAGCGCCCACATGCTGATCCCACAGCCCACCATTCAGGGCGGAGAATGCCCAATGGTTGGACTCTGTGCTCTGGAGTCCACCAGCCATTAGCATAAAGGAGGAGCCAGCCAGCAGGGTACAGGAGGCAGCAGCCCCCAAGCTCGTGGACACTCCAGCAAGCCTACAGTGGACTCTGGAGCCAGATGTTCCAACTTGGAGCCCTCGATCTTCTGTCAGAGAGGCGCTCAGGCTGGTCTGGGTAGGGTACCTACTGTGCAACCCTGAGAGAGGTACTCGGGTTCTCTGGACCCCCTCTGCGGCATGAAGTGGGAAGAGTGGAACCTTCTCACTGGCTTGTTATTCATGTTGATGAGGGAGGTCACCACCAGCTTAGGGTGGGACAGAGTTGGGGACAAGGTTGAGAACAGCAACTCAGCGGCTGGCCTGGGCTGATCCCCAGCCCTCCTGGGATCCCAGAGGAGGAAAGCAATGCTGCCCACCTCTGTTAACATGTTGGCCTCTACTCACACAGTTGCCAACCCAGCACGAAAACTGAGCTCAGCACGAGGTGAGCAGAGGCAGGCCCTGGCCCCAGCCTGTTGATTCCAGACCCCAAGTCTCTCACTCGGCCACCCCCTTCACCAGACTCCCATGAGTGGGTCCTGACTTGGCCTGAATGGCAACACTCAGCCCTGCTCCCTTTCCTATCCCCTTGGGATGCCATTGGAGGGTTTTGAGACCTAAACAGACATGTAAATCATAGAAATACGCAAAAACTGAATTTTCTCCTCTGGTTCTTCACAGATGCTTGGGGTGAAATTGAATCCTGTGCTGCATGTTTGCTCTGGAAATAACATGTGTGGGGTTGTTTGCCAGAATAAATTAGTCTTTGTTCTGATGCTGTGCCTATAGTGATGACCTGACACCCATGGGGGTGGAGGAGCCACCCACGCTGCAGGGCCTGCTTCACCACCTTGAGGAGGCCATCTGCAAATGGGGAAACTGAGGACAGAGCAAGAAGTCAGCCACTGGACAAGGGAGCTGGCCAACTGTACCCCCCACCTCCTCTCCAACAGCCTCCCTATCCTGTTCTCTCTATCACCTCCTGCTTCGGCCAGAAAAGGGTATTGAGGCCTCGCCATGACCATGGCTGGGCTCTTAATTCAAATCCCACCTATTTACTGTGTTCCTTGGGCTGGTGGTTTAGCCTTTCTGAACCTCACTCTCCTGAGCAGACAGACCTGGGTTTGTCCCACCTTTAGCCTGAGCTCACTCTCCTGCTCTGAACACTGAGGAATAAGTTCATTGTGGCTAGGAGAAATCCCTGTAGATTGTGTCAGGTCCTTGGCTAAGACTCAACAAATGGCCAGAAATTGTGTGCAGATTGTGACTTCTTGGGGCCAGACGACATCGCCCTCACTCTCTGGCTGACGGAGCAGGGTAGATAGAATAGAAAGAGTTGGCCAGTACCTGACTGAGCTGGCATCTCTCTGTGCCTCTCTTGCTCCAGCTGCTCTAGAATTGAGGAGGAGGAAACAGAGATATGGGCCACAGGAGGTTTCTAGACACTTCCACCTAGAAGCTTACCATGACTGACCCACCATTAGAGATGTCACCTGTGTTTCCTGGGAGCCCTCAAGAGCAGGTGCTGTGCCTTCTTCGTCCTTGGCCCTGGTGCCCACATGGGATTTTGTGACCGAGTAAGCACTAAGCCACAAGTCCAGGACCTGGGTTCGTCCCACCGTTAGCCTGGGCTCACATTGTGGCTTGGGTGCTCCTGGGCTCCCTGGGCCCTGGGTTTCCTATCAGTGTGGTTGAGAACTGGCCATCTGCACGGCTACCGCTGTCTTGGTCCTCCAGCTCTTACCGAGGCTGTTTAAAAATAGCTGCATCTTCCTGCCTGTCACTCTCCCTGTCAGCTGTCACCCCTAGCTCCACATCCCCATCCCTGAGCCCCTTGCCCTCGCTAATTTCTGCTTCCACTTATTCTCAGCCTTGAACTAAGCCCCCATGAGATACCCAGTTTGCCATGAGTAAGTGGTCCCACCCACCCCCATTTTTCTGATGTAATTTTACATCTGGTTGGGAAAGGTCTCTGCTAGGTGCTAACTGGGCTTTGACACTTGCTTGACCCCGTTTGCCATGAGAGGGTTTGCACAGGAAGCTGGGAATAGGTTACCTGAGCAGACAGGTGTTGAACATCGTTAGGGTCACCATGACAGCTGCACAGGTTGTACGCTGCACAAGGATCCTGGGTAAGCTGGGGCTTAAATCCAGCCATGTTCCCCTCACCATGGCAGGCACCTATCATGGCCTTGTATCTACCCACAGGGGGCACCTGAAATGGCTTCCCCTGGACCAGGGAGGTGGGTTGTCATATGATCATTGCCAATCTCCAGCCCAAGTCCCTCAGTCCCCTGACCTCTCCACCTTACTAGGCCTTGAGCAGCCTCCAGCAAACCCTGGCTGGTGGGTTCTGTCCCCAAGCCTGGAGAACGGCCACCTTTATCAGGAGCCAGCCCTCTCTGGCAATGTATGATACCCAGGAGATGGAGCCGCTGCCGTGGGGAACGCTGTTATCTGGGAGGCTCAGCCCACCAGCCGCGGGGCTCCGATTAGGGAGCATGGCCGTTTGCTGTGGGTGCCTATGGGGGCCTATGGGGGCCAAGCCAGAGCCAAGGTTCTGGAAAGGGACCATGGATCCCCACAGGTATGACAAGCAGGGGCAGACTGGGAGGTCTGGGCTGCCCCCACTCTTGATGTCGCTCAGGGATTGACCTGAGCCAGCTGCCTTCCTCCCGCTCCGTGTCCCCAAGCCTTGGCCCACACATGGGAAGACTGAGTTGAGTTCTGATTCCTCCTCCCACGGGAAGGTGGGCACCAGCCCCAGATGGGAGGTATTATCTCCTCATGGAACGACTCCTGCCAACATTCTGCACACAGAAAAGAAAATATGTGAAAATGGGGAGTCATGGCCACTACGCCTGTCCTGGCTGTGGCCCGGCAGGAAAACTAGTGTCCAGAGGAACAAGTGGGCAACCCTGTTAAGAGGTCCAAGTGTGGGCCAACCCCTGTGGGGCTTAGTGCATATCTGGTTGTCAGGATAGGGGTAAGCCATTGCATTAGGATTCTGGATGCTTCCCCTGGGTCCCACTCCCCTGAGTGGACTCAGCCCATGGCTGGCCCCCTGCCAGCCTCAGAAGCAGCACATGGACCTGCCGGATGGCTGGACAAATGTATGGATGGGCAAACGAGTGCCCAGTGAGCTCAGCTCCGGACCGCCTCTTCATTCCCCCATCTCTCCCTCACACACGCACCCACGCATCCTAGGTGGATTGGCAGAAGACTCAGACTCTTGTGGGCAGGCCACAGAGTGACAGAGCCACCCACTGCCCCCCCTCGTTGCGGGGCAGATAAAGGGGCGCCGGTCTCCCCGGCCTCGCCCTGGTCTCCTGCCATCTTATCTGCCCTGGGGAAGACAAGGACCCAGTTGGAACGTTTTAGCCAGGCCTCCTGGCATATTTACACGTTATCTCTGCCATTAGGCCGGCAGTTATCTGATAATCGGGCCCATTAAGGCCACAGCCTGCCCAATTGGGGCTCCAGGAAGTGGGGCCGCCACAGCAGCACTTGTTCAGGGACCAGGCCAGGCCACGTGAGGCCTCCATGAGCGCAGGCAGCTTGTATGGCACCTGAGGCATGAGGTGGCCCGGCCTTCTGAGCAGAGGTTGTGCAGCCGAGGGAGGCAAGGGGCTGCCATCTGAGGACACGGCCACCACCATCCCCTTGTCTGATGAGGACACTGAGGAGGGGAGTGGGTAACCTGCCGGTATGGTTCTCCCAAGGCACCGCTGACAAATTTGTACAGCCTTGGTGGCTTAAAACATCAGAAATTTATTCTCTCACAGTTCTGGAGCCAGAAGTCCCAAATCCAGGTGTTAGCAGGGTCTCACTCCATAGAGGCTCCAGGGAAGGATCCTTCCTGCTTCTCCCAGCTCCTGGGGCCCAGGTGCAGCTTCCTCCTGGCTATATCACTCCATCTCTGCCTGTCTTCACACCGCCTTTTTCCTCAAGTCTCTCTTCTTGCTTTTTCCTGTGTCTCTTATAAAAACACTAGAGGCCCGATGCATGAAATTCCTGCAAGAGTAGGCCTTCCTTTCCCTGCTGCCAACACTGGCTTCCCCTAGCCACCAGCAGGCTCCCGGGACCCGTCCTCCCAGCCCTGGCTTCATCCGGAAAGACGTCCAATCTAAATAGCATTTTATGCTTTTATTATTATAGATTCTTCATTGATTTAAGGCCCACTGGATGATCCATAATGGTCTCATCTTGAGATCCTAACTTGATTATATCTACAAAGACCTTTTTTCTAAGTAGGGCACAATCACAGGTTCCGGTAGAAATGTCTTTTGGGGACCACCATTCATTCTACTACACAGGTCATATGGATCCTGTGGCAAGCCTGGGCTGAGCCTGGGAGCCTGAGTGTAGACCCTGCACAAACCCAAGTTGCCACCCCATGGGAATGACCGTTGTAGGGCCTCACAGCGGAGGTCCATCTGTCTGTGTAAACATAACAGAATCCTAGCTCTACAGTGGATGCCACTCCTCTAGCTATGCTATGGAGTCATGGCCGACACCACACAAGCTGGCAGAGCCCAGAGAGAGTGGCCCTTCTCATGGCACAGGGAACCTCAGGCCCCTGGGAGCCTTACAGCCTCAGCTATGAGTCAGGCCATGAGAGAGGCCATGGCTGAGCCAAGGACTTCAGCAAGAGTCAGGGTGCAGATTTTCCAGAGAATGCACAGAGGTCCTGAGGATGGTGTGGGAGCAGCATATTCTGGGGTCGCCTCTCATCTTCAGGGAGTAAATGGAACTGACCTGAGCACCGCCCAGGTGCAGATTCTGGCTTTGCTGAGGCCTTGGCTCTGTGCTTTAGGTGCCCCACTAGGCACTGTGCTAAGCATGCTAGATGGATTAACTCGTCCAATCCTCATACCACCCAAGGAGGTGGGAAGTATGGGGGATCCCATCTTATAGAGAGGAAACCAAGACCCAACATGTCTATAGCTGCCCTCACAAGCCATCTGTGCAGATTCAGGGATTCTGCCCAGGGGAAGGGGCTGGAAGGACAGTGCAGTGGGATGGGGGTGGGTCTTACAATCATCACCCTCTGCTCTGTGCCCATCCATGGATGCATCCTGGGTATAAGCAGCTTCACCAATGCCACCCTGGGCTGCATGAGGGTCACAGATGTCCCTGACACAGCCATGTGTGTTCCTGATACAGTGACTCTGGTTCTGAGGCCACACTTGTCCCTGATAGAGCAGCCATACACCCCAAGCAATGCACCTGCCTGCTCCGATCCAGCTGAAAGCACCCCTCATTGTCGTCTCTCTGCAGCCCATTGTCTCCAGGAAAGGTCTTGCCATAGGGGCTGGCCCGGCCCCTGAAGCAGGCACCAGCCAACATCCCTGTAACTCAGGCCTAGTCCACAGGGCAGTACTCCCTCCTCTGCCCTGCAGCCCCCCGACTGCTTCTGGAGGGCTGAGGCCACAGAGGTAGGCTGGACCTGGGCAGATAGCAGGGCTGGGCGGCCACCAGGACTGACGCTCCTCATACCTCTGATGTCTCTCCCCACAGACGAGCTGGAGCAAGTCCTGCAAGATGGGCAGAGGTGTGTGCGGGCTCGACGCAGCCTTACCGAGGGCCTATCCTGGGGCCCATTCCACGGGAGCATCCAGAGCAGAGCCTCATCCCCCAGGCAGGCAGAACCGGTAAGGAGTCCAACCACGGCCGGCCCACCCGCTGGCCACACGGCAGCAGCCAAGGAAGCATCCCCCCACCCAGAGCACAGGCCTCTTAGGCCCCCGGAGCCAGTCCGGGAGCTCCCACCATTTCGTGTGAAATGTCAGAAGATGTGGGTTCTGGGACCAGGAGGACTGGGGTTGCTAACTGCCTGAGAGCACAAGGAGGGCTTCCTGGGGAGTTCAGAGACAAGAGCCCCCAAGGGACTTGGGTGATACAGGGAGGATTTGCTGGAGGAAGGGTTTTCAAGGGGCCCTTAATGGAGGAGTAGAAGGTGGTGAGGCAGAGAAGGAGAAGGGCTTTCAAGAGGAGGGAGCAACAAGGAGCCCGGCGGTAGGGCTGGGCCCTGTGTGTGTGGCTACGTGGCTGGGAGGAAGTCAGCGAGCGACATCACCCCTCTCCCCCAGGACTTTATAGGCAGGGGCTTTCCTGATGGTAAACCAAGTGACTTTCTGGGGACTTGGGGACTAACTGCAGCAGAAAACAAGAGATTCGTTCTGGTTTTGTCCCTGTGGGTCCTTCTGAGGACAAGGAGAGGGCACCTGTAGTGTGTGAGTGTCACAGCACCTCATCAGCATTTGCTCATCCTCTTTAATTAAGAATCCCCGGGCGAAACCGGTTTGGCTCAGTGGATGGAGCGTCATCCTTCTGACTGAGAGGTCCCAGGTTAGATTCCAGTCAAGGGCATGTATCTTGGTTGTGGGCACATCCCCAGTGGGGGGCGTGCAGGAGGCAGCTGATCGATGTTTCTGGCTCTCTATCCCTCTCCCTTCCTCTCTGTAAAAAATCAATAAAATGTATTAAAAAAAAGAAAATAATTCCCGTCTGGCAGTACCCTCCCCAGCTCGTCTGTGAGGAGAGAAAAGCACCAGGGTAGCTGGGCAGCCACAAGGGCCTACCACAGGGCAGGGCTCAGTGGGCACTAGAGCCAAGGAGAAAACTGCAGAGATTCCAGGATGGATTTCGGTTTGTGAAAGGAGCCTGTTTGGGGCTCCACCGTTGGATGGAGGCTGTGGTGTTTAGCGCAGTCTCTGGAGGCCATGAGCTTCCTGTCACTGGAGGCATTCAAGCAGCAGTTGACTCTTCAGAGGTTAGGCTGCTTGGGGGTGGGGGGGGTCAGTTAATAGTTGGAAGAAGGAGGGGGTGGGCTCTGCGTCTCTGGTCTCTGAACCATCAAAGTGTAAAGAAAACCTATGAGCAGTGACGGGACAAAGGCAGGGTGGTGAGGGCTTGGGGTCTCAGCATGCTCTGAGTGGAGTCCGCACCTCTTTTGTGTGCTCCCTCCTGGGGAGAATCAGCCCCTTCCAAAGTGGACAGGTGTGTGCTCCAGACTCTCCCCACCGGGTGCTGTGTCGCTCTGTGCCCATGCTTACACACAACACCTCGCTTCCTCCCTCTCCCCGCCTGTGAGGCAGGATTGCTGCCCCTGTTCTACAGAGGAGGAGCCGGGCCGAAGTGACTTTCCCAAGCCGCCCAGATCAAATAGCAGAGGGAGAACTGGAACCAGTGTCTGCCCAACCCCAGAGACCCCTGCCGGCTCCAGAAGGACAGGCCTGAGGAGTCCGGAGACGCCGCCCTCCCCCTCCCACCTGCAGCTCCTCTCTGGAAGTTTTGTCCTCCCGGGGCCCAGGGCACAGGTCAGCCTGGGGAGACTTGGCACGAGGCTGGAAACGCTCTCCAGGCAGAGATAATGTCCGAGGGGAGTGAGGGAGCGAGCACCAGAGAAGCCGGCAACCTTTGAGGCTCTTGCGGAGGAGCCCGGGGAGGAAGGAGCCTCGCCTGCTCTTCCCTGCAGCTTTATCTCCCACAGAATTAAATCCTTGATTAACCCTTATCTCCCCAGCAGGCACTATCTCTGCCTTGGCGCCGAATGTCCAGACGCAACGTACAAGATGATTGATTTCTTAAAGATACGCGAGCCTTTCTGATACTTCATTTATTGTCTAAATATTTTTGCTAACGTTTCAGCGGGCCCCTTATCGAGCTCAGCTGATGGGTCCCAGTTCTCTCCCCAAGCACCTCCTGCCCCAGAGCATCCTATCAGCCACAGGCGGTATTCACTCTTTCAAGAGCGGGGAGGGGGAAGGGGCGCCGAAGGGGTGTATTGGCCCTTTCCTACTGGGAGTGCAGTGGCTTCTTCTTGCAGGCTGGAGAGGGGACAGGGTGGCCAGACTCTGGGGGCGGGATTAAGAGTTGGTCTGGCACCAACCCCTCCCTGATCCAGCAGCAGTTTCCACTGTCGGAAACGAGGGCTTGGAGGCCCAGCCAGCTCTAAAATTTGCAGTCAGTACAAAAGAAATGTTCAGGAGGGATGGGGGGTGATGGATGGATGGATGGATGGATGGATGGGTGGATGGTGGATGGGTAGGTAAATGTATGATAGATGGATGGATGGATGGATGGATGGATGGATGGATAAATGAATGATGGGCACATGAGCAAATGAATGAACAAACTTTCACCCCCAGCTTGGTCCACACTGGCTTGGCCCATCTGTGTCCAGGGCTCACCCACTTTAGCCATGACACCATCACAACATCAGTGAGACCTGGGAGGGACCCCATGGCTGCCAAGCAGGGCAGCAGGTTCTCTGAGGAAAGACGCTGCCTAAGAGGTTGAAGTGGGGCCCTCTGTGCCCTGACCTACCATGTGCCCCAGGTGTCTTTGCCCCAGATCAGTCCTTCACCTGGAGATGGAGATGGAGATGCAGATGGAGATGGAGATGGAGATGGAGATGGAGATGGGGCCTTTGCCCCTGAGCAGCTCTCCATGCAGGAAGCTTCAAAGGCTGGCATCAGGGGTCACTGCCATAGCAGAGCCAAACCTCACCACAGGGCAAGCAAGCCCTGGCCAGAAGCCTTGGGAGTGGGGTAGGGGAAAGGAGAGCAGGCTGAGGCAGGGTGCCTGGGTACACTCCTGATGATCCCCTCTCTGCCTCTTTGATTCTGACTTACATTTGTTTGTAATAGGGAAGAATGCCCCTGCCCATCACTGCATTGTTTTCCCCTGATTTCTAGAACACCAAACCTGGGCGTGGTGTGCTGTGGGTTCTTTAGCAGGTGGGGAGACACTGCAAGCTGCCCTGCATCCAGCTTAGTGCACCTGCCGAAATGTCCCAGCATTCCACGTTCAGGGTGGCTTCTTCCCCACGGCGCCAGGTGCTGCTGGCCGCAGCTGTCCAGCCTCCGTGTTCCCACCTGGACATGTTGTGGACACACCCTGACAGCAGGCGGTTCCTACCCACTAAGATCTGGGCACAGCAAGGCAGCACTGGAGCTGGCCTGCCAACTATGCCTGCCCACCTCCCTGCCCCACCACTGCCTCCTTACTTGCCAGCCCATGGGCCTGCCCATGCCCCTGCTGCTCCCAGGAACCTGTCCCAAGCATCATTGTCCTCCGCTCAGTACTCCCAGCAGCCTATGTGACCTCAAAGGAAATACCCTGTGGCTTTGCTGCTCCCTTCCCCCTCCCACATTACTGAGGGGCAGCCTGGCCCAGACCTGGGGTGCCAACAGGTCACTAGGACCATGATGGTCAGGCCTTGGACGAGAGCTTTACCCTGGCATTGTTAACTCACCTGGGCCATGAGGCAGCTGTCCCAACTAACCCTATTGTACAGGTGGGAAAACTGAATTCAGAGGGCCCAGAATGCAAGCATTTCCCGTAGCTGCTGTAACAAAGTGCCACAACCTGGTGTCTTAAGCAGAATTATATTCTCTCCTCGTTCTGAGGCCAGAGGGTGGCAGGGCTGGTTTCTTCTGGGGTCTCTGAGGAAGAATGCATTCCAGGCCTCTCCTCAGTTTCTGGTGGCTGCTGGTGATCCCCGGGGTTCCTTGGCTTGGAGATGTATCAGTCCCACCTCTGCTTCTCTTCTCTCCTTGTTATTGGATTTAAGACCCACATGGATAATCCAGATGATTTCATCTGGACTCTCCTTGATTTAATAACATCCGCAAAGACCCTTTTTCCAAACAAGTTCACGTTCAGGCTCTGAGTGGACATATCCTTGGGGCCACATTCAGCCGGCTCCAAGGAGCAACAGCCAGCAGAGCGAGGGCCCAGCCAGGTTGGCCCCTGGCTCCACATGGGACAGCCCCAAGGGGATGCTCAGGTAGGGCAGAGGGCATTGTGGGGCGTCCTGGAGACAAGCTCCAGACAGGAGAGCTGCTGCTGGCCTTGCTGAGTCCCTGGCACCCTTCCTCTCCATGCCTCAGTTTCCCTACCTGCAGTTGTGGGAGCTGGGAAAGTGCCCCAGGGTATGGGAGGTGCTATTGGCAAGAAGGGGCTCCAGCCCTAACCGGTTTGGCTCAGTGGATGGAGCGTTGGCTTGCGGACTGAAGGATTGGAGGGCATGTACCTTGGTTGCGGGCACATCTCCAGTAGGAGGTGTTCAGGAGGCAGCTGATTGATCTTTCTCTCTCATTGATGTTTCTGACTCTCTATCCCTCTTCCTCTCTGTAAAAAAATCAATTTTATATATATATATATATATATATTTTTTTTTTTTTTAATTTTTAAAAAAGATGGAGCTCCAGCTTCAAAGCCAGCCCAGACTGGCCTCCAGGGGATCCAGAAGGAGGACTCAGCTGGTGTCAAAGACTCAGGACCCCTCCCACCGCACCAGAAAGACTATTGTCCCCTCCCCTATTGTCTGCCTCCTCCAAGTCCCATTCCCACTGATGCCCACACAGTGCTCCTCCTCGCCCCCCCAGGCCTCAGCCATTCTCAACCTTGTCCTGTTTCTCCAGCATTTTCCCTTCCAGCCTCCACGGCTTCTTTCTTGCTGGCCTTTCCACTCCAGCATGCTGCTGAGACACCGGGGACTGCATGCTCTGTTCATGGTGCCCCTGCACCTGGCACAAAGCATGCCCTATTTATTTGGGACTATTTGCTGAATGAATGAATGAATGAATGAATGAATGAGTGAGTGAAAAAGCTGCCGTGATTCAGTGGAGATCATGCATACCTGGGTTATAATCCTATGTGCAGAAACCGCTATCACCGCCACCCCTCCTATGGCCTTGGGTGCCTTTAACCTCTGTGGGCCTTAGTCTCCTCTCCTGTGAAATGGGTTCTTCGGGATCTGGGGAGACAAAGGGGCTTGAGGACTGAAAGGCCATTGCCTCTGGCAAGGTGAGCTGGGGACGTGGGCGGGGCTTCTCAGGATGGGCTGAAGGACTGAGGACTGAAGTTGGGGGCGGTGCAGTCAGAGCCCACCCTGGCCTGCCCCAGTTCTGCCCTCTCGGGAACCTGCCTGTGGTAACCTGGAGGAGTGGCCCTCGGACCTTCTGCAGGGCTGTCTGCTCCCTGTGCCAGGCCACCCTTCCCCAGAACAGAGCCCCCACCTCACCCTCCATGCGGCTTCATGAGAAGCACTGCGAGGTTTGGGAACAGCCTCAGATAAAGTTGTCACAGCGGATGCGGTGGAGATAGGGTTTCTGATGGTTATCGGTGGGCACAGAATCCAGACACTGACCTCTTTGTTGGGGAAACAAGGAGTGTTCTCAGATGCACCCAGAGAATTTAAGTGGCCGCCCTGGAGCCAGGAGGGAGGGACAGAGCCTGTGTGGCTGTAGGCAGGGCAGGCAGGGCTTCTCCCTGGCTCCTGACAGGGCTGAGAGCGAGCCAGACCCAGACTGGACACCCAGCCTGGGGGCACCCCTGGAGGAAAAGCAGCTGGTGATGCACACCACTCTGTTAGTTTTGCCTGGAGGGCCGGGGAGAAGTTGTGAATAGTCCCCCCAAGCTTGCTCCCCCTGCCCACAGGCAAGGCGGGCTGAGAAAGGGGCCTGTCTCTGCCCAGCGGCTTCATCACCAGAGGAAAGTGCTTCTGTCCCGAGGCTGCTCAAACTGGGGGACTATAGCAGGAGAAAGGAGAGAAAATAAAGGGGAAGCCCCCTGTTATGTCAGTCCCTCCACAGGGGCTCAGTGTGCTCCTGGGAGCAGGGAGATGGTCTTCAGGCTGCAGCCAGCAGACATGGGGGTCCAGCTGCCTGGCACAGGGCTAGGGGCTGGCTCAGGGCTGGCTGGGGGGTGGGATAAGGGCAGCTGGGCAAGGCCATGTTATACTCTCCAAGAGCCAGGGGTCCCCGCACCCCTAGGAGCCAAATGCAGGCATGTGCTGCCACTCAGGTGGTTGTGCCCCCCCTTTTCCAGCCTTCTCCACTTAAGTGGGGGACCAGCCCACCTTCGTGTTAAGGGCTGAGGGAGTGTGGGGGTGGAAGTCAGTCATAAAGCTCTGGGTCTCCTGACCCATCTCTTCCTGGGAATCGGGTATAGGGTACAGGACCGAGCCCCCTTGAGACCCCTGCATTCCCTCCCTCCTCACTTGCCCTCACAGGCAAGGGCTGTCACCCAGCCCAGCCAGGGCAGCCACCAAGCCCAGGTGCTCAGTACCCACGGGGACACAGAGATGGACTGCTCTGGGCAGAAGGCTCAAAGCTGGCCGGGGGACATGGTGCCACTGCCGTCCACCCGTCAGCTTAGAATGTACATGGAAAATTAGGGGTTCTGCAGCGTCAGCAAAGCTGAGTGCGAGGGTTTTTATCATGCTGCGAACACGCGCTCCTGAGAGTGATAAGCATTAAACCGACCGGGAGGCTGTCAGTCTCAGTGTGAGGGTTTAGAAATATTGGGACGAATAATTAGATTTCATATCGTTACCGCAGCACCCATCGGAGGATCAGGCAGATTAATTTTTTTTCACCCTCCTCTACTCATTAATATTCATTAGAGACTCAAGGAGACCCAGCCTCTGCCTTACTGCTGGTTCACCCATCCCTGTGCCAGCACCCCCCATCCATCCTACTTTGCCCTAAGCCTGACCCCCTGCTGTAGCCTCAGCAGACCTCACAGCCAGCAGGGACCCCTAGCTGGCAGCCAGCTCCCACCCCTGCTCTGCAGGGTCGGAATCACCAGGTGTCAAAAGGAGGGAGCTGCCTGCCTGAAAGCAGGCTCAGTGGTGGAGATGCCCACCCCAAGTTGCCATTTAGCAATTGCATTTATTTGGCAAAGGCATTTATTTGCATAAAACAATTCCCCAGTGGACACCAGCCTCCTGGCCCCAAAGGCACAACTCCTACTTGGTATGTCCTATTGGCCAAAAGGAATGCAGAAGCAAGGCTGACAGTGGCAGGGGCTGGTTTGCCAGGTGCTGGTCACCTACCAGACAGGCACTGTTCCAAAGGGGGCTTCCTACAGATTGCTTCTTCCCAATGCCCTAGGGCAGTGGTCGGCAAACTGTGGCTCGAGAGCCACAGCTCTGTTGGCCTAATGAGTTTACCGACCACTGCCTTAGGGAAAAACACTTAAAAAAACATTTTAATAACGTACTGATGTCTTTAACCCAAAGTCAAAACTTCTAGGTAAGGGTAATGCCTTACATCAGTGGTTGGCAAACTCATTAGTCAACAGAGCGGTAAACCGTGGCTCATGAGCCTCAGTTTGCTGACCACTGCCCTAGGGGAAACTGAGTCACAGATGCGACATGCCCTGCAAGCAGGTGGCAGGGCAAGGATGGGTCCAGAGTGAGCAAGCAGGCTCAGGCCACAGTTCCAATCAGGAGGGGCATCACCCATCTGCAGAGAGAGCCAAGGCCCAGGGAGGACTTCGTGGTGCCAGCTATTCTCTGCTCACCCGTTCCATAACTCCTATCTGGCTGGGAGTTCTTACCAGGAGTGCCGGCACACTGGCCTGATCTCGCAGGGTCCCTGAGTCTGGCACAGAGTGGGGACAAGATGCAGAGATAGTCAAAGGGGCAATGCCCTGCCCAAGGTCACAGTGGGAAGATCAGGCCTGGCCTGGATCCCAGTGCCCCAGCTCCGAAGCCCCAGGAGAATGGCGTGGGCTCAGACCTGGCATGGAGGTGTCTGGAACCCATCAGAGGACATCCCACACACCATGTCCTGCCCTGGACATCCACCATGGCAGCATCCCCACCAACTGCCATGTGCATAAAACCACTGCTGTCAAGGTGGTAGCCTTTTCAGGTGACAGCAAGTGACAATGATTCTTAAAAGTCCTGATGCTCAGTCAGTTTCTAAGTAAAAGGTATTTATTTGCATAAAACAAAAAGTACCTAAATGTTGACGTGTGCCATAACTTTCCATATGGGACTCATTTGTTAAGCTTGGGGACCTCCAGGAAGTGGACCCCAGAACTGGAGTCCAGTGCTGGGGCTGAAGCACAAGGGCAGCAGCAGTCACACCCACTTCTTCTTTTTTTTTAATATATTTTATTGATTTTTTACAGAGAGGAAGGGAGAGGGATAGTTAGAAACATCATTGAAAGAGAAACATCGATCAGCTGCCTCCTGCACATCTCCTTCTGGGAATGTGCCCACAACTAAGATACATGCCCTTAACTGGAATCGAATCTGGGATCTTTCCGTCTGCATATCGACGCTCTGTCCACTGAGCAAATCTGGTCAAGGCTCACACTCACTTCTTCAGGCAAAAAGGGCCACGGTTCTGTCCTGCACATCAGCCAGCCACAGGTCTGCACCACAACCCCAGGTGTAACCAAGAGCCGGGCCACAGAGTGGAGCTGCAGGCGGCCAGTCCCTGGCAGCCGTTTCCAGACATAGGCTGCACTGGGACAGGGGACACGTGTTTCCTCTGCTTAGCCGGGCTCCGGAAATCAGGCCGCCCCCTCCGAAGCCCAGCGGACAGCAGCCTTGAGAGCCTAATCCAGGACTCTTTCCTTCCGGATACTGGGGGCCCATGTGGGAGGAGCCTGTGCCTGGTACAGCCCCCAGCTGGGTTTCACAAAAGCACCCAGTGGCCTGCTAAGATGGGATGGGATGGGGATGTGGATGAGGAGGAGAGAACACAGGTCGGTGTGTGAATTCCTGGTCACTGACTGCCTCTGTGACCTTGGATATGTTGCTTGATCTCTCTGGACCTCAGTTTCCTAGAGAACCCAGCTCCTGAGCTCTGAGAGGTGTCACTAGCACAGCATTTGACAAGGAACAGGCCCACAGCCTGGTCCAGCCATCCTACCAAGCGGTCTCTTGGGCTTCCCCGCATGTGCCCCATGGAGAACCCCTAGCTGGGCTCTTCCCGTGCTCTGTCCTTGCTGACCCCTCCTTTCTGCTCCCCACCCCCTCCCCAGAGCCCGGCCCCGACCCTGCTGCTGGAGGACGAAGCCTGCTGGCTGAAGGCACTGCCCCGGGCCCTGACGGAGGCTGAGGCCAATGTGGAGATCCACAGGAAGGGTTGGTATCTGGCGCTTCCCTCTCTGTCTTCCGGAAGGTGGAGGTCCTCTCCCAGGGTCAGCTCTTAAAGGGAAATCAGCCTGCTCTGGGCTGGGCCGAGGGACTGGCCACCACACCCCTAGTACCCTGATTCATACCCATCGGGGGTCGCACAGATGTCTGTCCTGGAGTGGGGAGCAGGGTCTCAGGAAGCCAGGACCACTCTCAGGACCTCTGGGATACCTCCAGGGCAGTGGAGGAGCCCAGGCCAGGGAGGCCAGGACCCAGCAACAGGTGCCAACTAGACCTGCCTGTGCATTTTGGCCACTCCTGCTTCCCTGCACCTTTTGGAGGGAGGGTCCCTAGAGGCAGAGCCTGGGTGGGGAAGAGGGGGAACAAAATAGGGGTCTTTGCCCCCCTCACCTTTTCAATTCAGAGTTCAGGCCAGGCAGATGCAGGGGCTACCATCTCCAATACCACAGCGCTGCCTGCCCTGAGTGGTCTTATTCCTGAGCAAAGTGTGGCATGGCTTCCAGTATGTGGGTCAGGGTGCTGTGGACCCTGCCACCATCCCCATTACAGATGAGGCTCAGGTCCCAGGGGGGAATGTGGAGGCGTACTCATGTCTTCTACAGACAGGAAGGGCTGTTTGCCACGTGACCAGCCAGGAGGCCTGTGCACCTACTGACTACAGGAAACATACCTCATTCCCCATTTTGCTGAGATGTTCTGGGGGGCGTCACCCTCACCACCACCTCCTGAGCACACAGCACATTTGCCCGAACACCCAGTGGAGGCAGAGCTTCATCCTGAGGGTAGCTTTGATTTCCAGACAGAGCCAAAGACCATTGAAGATAAGTAACAGTCCTGTGACCAGATCCTCAGCCCAGCCCCTACCCACCTGGGGGCTGCCAGGGCCTGGCAGGGGTACAGAACAAATGCTGGACTCAGCATGTGGGGACCTGGGCTTTCCACCCTGCCCTACAGTCAACCATGCACCTGGTCCCCACGCTTCACCCTCTTACCTCCGTTTCCCCATCCACAGTGGGGAGGGAACCCTGGCCCCTCCTCCCCACCAAGGGGTACTCTAAAGACCCAGAAAGCAGCTAGAGGAGAGAGCTGGGTCTTGGCAGTAAGTGGTCAGCCATGAGACTATACACCCAGCCAGGACGTGGGTCAGTTAGCACTACTTGGCCCTCCCTTCTTCTTAGACAACAGGGCTCCAGCCACCTGTCTGTCCAGGCAGGACAAGGGTCCTTGCAGCTAGTATCTTTGTGCTAGACACTGGAGGTGGATTATAAGGCAGCTCGCCAGGGTCCTGTTGGATAAGGCTGCCCCCTACAGGCCACCTTGAGAACAGTGCACCAGTAGAGCTAAATGGAACAGGCTTGTCAGTCCAGGGCCTGGCCAGTGGCTACCAGGCGCTCTGCCACTGTCCTACATGCCACCCCTCTCCTGGAAAACAGAGAAGCTCTGATGGCATCCTCAAGTTCCAGAAGGGCAAGAAATCCCAAGAAAGGCTTGGATAGGCCTAAGGGACAACCCAGCTGCCCCACAGATGCAGGACGACTTGTGGAAACCAACCAGCTACAGCTGTGCACCAGGCCTGGTCACTCCCTAACTGTGGCCTTGGCTCCATCCCCCATCCCGGACTTTAAAATTCTAAGATGAGAGGCTCGGGGAGATAAGAGGGGAGTCTGTGAAGCTGCTGTAGTGGGCCTGGAGCTGCTGGTCCTCCCATCATGGCGCCCTTCCCCCTGCAGATGGAGCCCTCTGGTGCAGGCTCACCAAGCCAGTGCCAGCAGGGGGACTGCTGAGCGTGCTCCTCACAGCCGAGCCTTGCGGCACCCCTAAGCACCCTGTGAAGAAGGAGCCTGCGGAGCCCGAGTGTCTGGCTCCCTCACACACCGACATCCAGCTCCTGCCCCAGCAAGCCGGCATGGCATCCATCCTGGCCACGGCAGTCATCAACAGTGAGTACCAGCTTCAGGCCACTCCAGGTATATGGGAAGACCAGCACTGTCCCCAGGCGCAGGGCTGTAGGTGGTATGAGGAGCTCAAGATCTACGAGACCTGTGACCACTGGATCTGAGCAGAGGAGGCAGTGTGCTGCAGTGGACATGCACGGGGAGCTTGAAAAGAGGGTTCCAGGAGGGAGAGGGGCTGCAGGCTGCAGGGAGGCAGGGCAGCAGCGTGCACCTAGCTAGGGCAGAGACAGCAGGGTCCTCAGGGCCCCGGTCATACACTGGGAAGGGCCCAGGAAACAAGCACACACTTGAGCCCATGCCTCCCTCTTCAGAGCAGAGCAGGTTTGTTTCTCAGCCTCTGCTGGCATGTGGGTCATCCCTGGCCCTGCCCACTAACCACTGGTACTGCCCGCCTCCCCCTTACTATTCCCCTACCCCCCCACCCCGCCTTCTCAGCACACACTAAGCCTCAGAGAGTTGTTGTGAGAGTGAAGTATGTTTCACACATCCCGTAAATGTTTCATATCCACACTGAACCAAGCAGTGGAGGCACCAGGACCACTGAGGTAGGGTGCTGGCCAACCCTGAAAGGACCCATACACCAGAGAGGTGGCCTTACTTGGAGGTGGTGGCCGCGGTGGAGGGTAATCCCAGAAAGGAAAGCAATGATGTGGTCAGATAATAGCAGGGCTACTTTATTGGGGTGCCTGGGGAAGTTGCTCAGACATGAGAACAGTTAGGTTTGGACCTGCATGCCAGGGAAGAGCAGCTGAGGGATCAGCCACCGAGGCCCAGGGGGTGGTCACTGTGGCTAGAGACTGGCAGTGCGGCAAGCGCAAACTGGGCAGATCGCTGAGGGTGGTTCCAGCCAAGAATGGGATTTCTTCTCAGAGCAATGAGACCTCACTAGAGGCTTTGACCAGCAAAGGGTGTGGTCCAATCTGGTTTTAAAATCACCCTGGCTGCTGGGTGGTAACTAGGGTTGCAGAATTGTAAGAGGAAGCTTTTTGAGCAAGTCAAAGGTCATTTGATGCAAGTAGATGCGGCTAAGGGATAGCCTGATTGGATATTGGAGCCCACAGGGACCAGCCAGCTACAATTGGGTGGGTGAGGCGGCAGCAATCAGGAGGCCAGGAACTTCCATGTGGCTGGCTAGGTGGGTGTTGGTCTGCACCGTTGCTGGCAGGGGAGTCAGCGAGGAGAGCTCTGCTGAGCATCCTGACCCCTAGATGGTTGGGAAATGTGTGAGGGGGCTCAGGGCACAGTCAGAGCCCCATAAGCTCCCTGGGGAGCCCTGGGGCAGGATGAGACTCCCAGGGAGAGACAGGGCCTATGGACACTAGAGTTGGGAAGGGGGAGAGAATCTGCTGTGTCCCAATTTAGTTGTTTTTGTTGTTTTTTAAATTATTGATTTTGAGAGAGAGGAAGGGGGAGAATGGATTTATTGTTCCACTTATTTATGCATTCATTGGTTGATTTTTGTGTGTGCCCTTGACCAGGGATTGAACCCACAATACTGGCTAATGGCTCTAACCAACTGACCTGGCCAGAGCCCCCGTTTAATTCTTAAGACTCCACCACTCTGGGAAGTTTCCTCACCTATTACGTGGGGATGACAGCAATAGCAGCCTCGAGGTGTTTGTGCAAGTTACTTGGGCTGTGCCCACCTAGGGCTTGACCACTGGCTTAAACTGGCCTCCAACGCTCTGACCCCTCTCTGGGCTCTGAGGCCAGCAGCACAGTCTCCAGCCCTGACCTTGCAAATACATTTTTAAACACTGGTGGCCTCAGGTTCCCGTCTCGGGTCAAGGCCTCAGCTGATACAGAACAGAGCTGCCTTGAGCCCCAAATGAAAGGGAACTTGAAAAGCAGAGTAAACACAGCAGGAAGGGAGCAGAACCAGAAAAACTGCAGGTAAGGGGCACAAGGGTGGCCCTCTCACTCAGACAGGTACTAAGTTCCTTAAGAGAAGTGGGGAAAGTGGGAAACCTGGCAGCCTCCTGGGTCGAGGAGGAGCACCTGGGCAATCGTATGGACCCAGGACAAACATCGGAGAAGCCAGGCTGAGAAACGCATCCTAACTTGCAGACGTAGAAACCAGGTGATAAGGAACCCAGGGCCCTCATCCCTCCTCTACATCAAGGTGCAGAACAAGCCTTCCCCTGACCATCTTTAGCCAAGAGGCAGCTGGCCCCCGCAGGGGCAGACAAACAGAACATTCCTTTAAATTCTGCTATAAAAACACTCTGAGAACCGGAGAACGGTGAAGCATCCATCAGAGAAATCTTCACCTGCTGGAAAAATCAGCCCTGCAGCCCAAACTCCTATAAACTGAAAAATCAGAGACACCTTATTTGTGGTAAATGTGGTGGATTCAACTGTGACCATTCAGTCAGTAACTGATGTGGAACCATCCACTTATGTGGGGGGTAACGCGGGGACAGAAAGGGCTCCTCTTTCTTTCAGCTCCCGGCTTCACTTCCTGCCCACCCCTACCCCAGAAGCCACCCAGAGCCATATTCAACTCTCATCCTGGTGCCTGAGTGCAGGGGATTCATGCACCTGATCCCTATGTTCCTGGCCACTCACACACCTGTTTCATCCTCCAGCACCAAGATCCACACCATCCCTCATGCCCCTTTACCAGCACAAATGCACCTGCACTCACTTCCCCACCTTCCTCACCTGTACATGCTCACCCCCACTGAATAACTGACACAAGCACGCCCTGGACCCATCTCACTCCTGCAGGTGTCCACTAGCATGCCCATGCTCCTCCCATGAACACCCCATGAGGCCACAGCATCTTCCTATGGGGCTCACTGTTGGAAGGCAGCCTGGAGGGCATCCTAGAAACCCATAGAGAGGGCACCCGGGTTACAAAAGGACAGATAAGAAAGGGCAGCAGTGACGCGAGGAGGAAGACCAGGTCACAAACCTACTGCTTAAACCAGGAAGACGCCAGAGGCAGCCAGGGCAGAGCTCTCACTGTGCAGAGTCCACCGCCTGGCCCTGGGTTGCAGGCGGCCCCCCCTTGCTTCCCACAATGTCCCCTCAGGCTTCACCCACCTCTTGCCCCACAGAAGATGTCTTCCCCTGCAAGGACTGCGGCATCTGGTACCGCAGTGAGCGGAACCTGCAAGCTCACCTCCTGTACTACTGTGCCAGTCGCCAGAGTGCCGGCTCCCCTGCCACAGCCGCCGCTGACGAGAAGCCCAAGGAGCCATACCCCAACGAGCGTGTCTGCCCCTTCCCTCAGTGCCGCAAAAGCTGCCCCAGTGCCAGCTCCCTGGAGATCCACATGCGCAGCCACAGCGGTGAGGCTCCACGCCCCCCCTCAGCACCCCCGCCCGCCTGATGGTAGCGTGCCCGCTACGCCCAGGCCACAGATGCGCCCGCGTGGTCCTCCCACCATACCACACGGCCTCCCGCAGCTCCCCGGGCATGCAACCCATCTGTGGCTGTCTGGATGGTCAGCTCAGGGCTGGGCCCTGGCCGGGGGTCCCGGGAGGCTCACAGAGCCCTCCACACCCAGCCCAGGCCACGGCCCCTCACTGGGCCCTGTGTTCCAGGCGAGCGCCCCTTCGTGTGTCTCATCTGCCTGTCGGCCTTCACCACCAAGGCCAACTGCGAGCGGCACCTCAAGGTGCACACGGACACACAGAGCGGTAAGCGGGCTGGGAAGGGGGCGGGAAGCGGGTCAGGGGGTGTCGGTGGAGGAGCCCATTGGCTCCAGGGCCCTGACACCACAGACCGTCTGCAGGTGTCTGCCACAGCTGTGGCTTCATCTCCACCACAAGGGACATCCTCTACAGCCACCTGGTAACCAACCACATGGTCTGCCAGCCAGGCTCCAAGGCTGAGATCTACTCGCCAGGCGTCGGGCACCCCTCGGCCAAGCTCCCGCCAGGTGAGGCCCAGGGGAGGGGCCCCCTCTGAGGCCTGGGGAGAGGGCTAGTCCTTGAGACAAGCAAGGGAGTCCATTCGGTCTTGACCCTTCACCACCTCTGCCCAGACCAGCTCTCCCTTCCCACCCTCCCGCTTCCTCAGGTCTGGCCCAGGCAGGTCCTGCTCCAGCCCTGAAGTGTGGCCCTTGGGGTCGTCTCCCTGCAGACGGTCTACCCGGCTTCCAGCAGCTCACAGCCCTGCACGGCTCCCTCGCCTCCTCCGACCTGGGCCTGGGCTCCACCGCATCACCAGGGCTGGACAAGAAAGTCCTGGGCGAGGCCACCAACGGAGAGGCCAGGACAACCCCCCAGAACGGGGGCAGCAGCGAGCCCCTCGCAGCGCCCAGGAGCATCAAGGTGGAGGCGGCCGAGGAGCCCGAGGCGGAGCCAGGGCCCCCGGCCCCTTCGTCGCGGACGCCCTCACCATCCAGCTCCGCTCCCGCCCGGGTCAAGGCCGAGCTGCCCAGCCCCACGCCCGGCTCCAGCCCAGGCCCCGGTGCGCTCTTCCTGCCACAGTTCCCTGCCGCGCCCCCAGCCTCGGAGATCCTGGCCAAGATGTCCGAGCTGGTGCACAGCAGGCTGCAGGTGGGGGTGGGCGCGGGGGCGCCGGCCAGCCTCCTCGCGGGGGCCCCCAAGGGCGCCACATGCTTCGAGTGCGACATCACCTTCAACAACGTCAGCAACTTCTACGTGCACAAGCGCCTCTACTGCTCCGGCCGCCGCGCGCCGG
This sequence comes from Lasiurus borealis, assembly GCA_004026805.1. Lineage (NCBI taxonomy): Eukaryota > Metazoa > Chordata > Mammalia > Chiroptera > Vespertilionidae > Lasiurus > Lasiurus borealis. Next base: position 958 of record PVJN01032272.1, on the reverse strand, counting down.
ACGACGCGCCCCCCGCCCGCAGGCCCAAGGCGCCCCCGACCCCTGCGCGCGCGCCCCTGGCCCCGCCGCCCGCCGAGCCCGACAAGCCAAGTTCGTCGCCGGGCCCCGGGGCGCGCGAGGACCAGGCGGGGGGCGCGGCCACGCCCGAGGCCGAGGCCGGCGGCGGCCGGGGCAGCGAAGGCAGCCCAAGCCCGGGCAGCGGGGCGGACGAGGACGACGACCCCCGACGGACGCTGTGCGAGGCCTGCAACATCCGCTTCAGCCGCCACGAGACCTACATGGTGCACAAGCGCTATTACTGCGCCTCGCGCCACGACCCGCCGCCGCGACGGCCCGCGCCCGCCGCACCCCCGGGCACCCCGGGCATCCCCGGCATCCCCGCGCCCGCGCTGCCGCCGGTGCGCACGCGCAGGCGCCGGAAGCTCTACGAGCTGCAGGCAGCCAGCCCCGCCCCGGCGGCTGCAGGCCCCGCCCCGGCAGCCGCAGGCCCCGCCCAGCCCGCGCCAGCCCCGCCCCCCGAGCCTTCTCCTTCGCCGTCCCCGCGGCCCGGAAGCGGAAACGAGCAGGACCTATCGGAGGGCCCCATCGACCTGAGCAAAAAGCCGCGGCGCCAGGCCTCCGCCGCTGCTGTGCCCGGCCCCGCGCCCGCGCTGCCCGCCCTGGCCGACTACCACGAGTGCACGGCCTGCCGCGTGAGCTTCCACAGCCTCGAGGCCTACCTGGCGCACAAGAAGTTCTCCTGCCCCGCCGCGCCGCGGCGCCCGCGCGCCCCGGAGGACCCCGCCGTCGTGTGCCCCTACTGTCCCCCGAACGGCCTGGTTCACGGGGACCTCGTCGAGCACTTGCGCCTGGCGCACGGCCTGCTGCTGGGCAAGCCGCTGACCGGCCCGGGCCCCGGCGCAGAGGCCCGGACGCCCTCCCCCGCTGCCCTCCGCGATGGCCTGAACGGCCAGGAGCC